>MCFE01001060.1:0-18503 GCA_002104905.1 Basidiobolus meristosporus CBS 931.73 | reverse complement strand
AGCTGCTGAATGATAACAAAAAAGTCCAATACTTCAACACCCACCCCCTCAGCTAGATAATTTCTAATTCTAATATATCTCTGAGATTCTAAACTTTTGGTGCTGCCAGTGGCTGTGTCAATAGGTCTGCCAACATTTTGTCAGTTAGGCAGGAAACTAACTCTACTGAGTTGTTTTCTACAGCTTTGCTCATAAAGTGGTGTTGTTTGACTATGTGCTTAGCTCTAGCATGACTAGTGGGATCCCTGGCTAGTGAAATACAACTTTGATTATTCTTGTAAATTCACGCTGGTTCACCTGAACTGAAACCTAGGTCCTTGAATGGTTTTTGGAGGCATACAGCCTGCTAAGTTGCTGACAAGCAGCCATATACTCAACTTCAGTTGTAGATAGGGCCACAGTTGGTTGCTTGTTGCAATTCCAAGTAATAGCAACACCAGCGCAAAGAAATACATACCTAGTAGTAGAGCATTGGCCAGTCATGTCCATATTACAGTCTGAGTAACTATAACCATCAAAATTTTGCCTATTAGCTGCCCAAGAGTATTCCAATACCATATTTATGGTACCTTGAAGTTATCTGGCAATCCTCTTAACTGCTGTAGATTGATCTGATCCATAATTTTGTATGAACTGTATTACTATTGCAACTGCCACTATGTTATCTGGATGTGTAGACACCATCAAGTACATCAGGCTACCAACCATTGATTGATAGGAAAGGTTTTGGCCATATTTGAGCCTATTTCACCCAAAACTGGCTGAGATTTGCCCAGTTTCAGATTACTGTCCATTGGGGTAGCTGCAGGCTAGCAATTATCCATATTGAAGCACTTAAGAATGTCCCTGATGTACCTAGACTACTTCAAAACAATTTTTTAGGTGGGTATGTCAAATGTTACTTCAATTCCAAGAGAATAGCTTAATTTTCCAAGATCTTTCATCTCAAACTTGCTGTATAGATCTGATTTTGTCTGTTTAAGTGCCTCCTGGTCACCTATAGCTCTTATTAGGTTGTCCACATAAAGAACCAAGATGATCACACTTTTGAGTTGTGTCCCATATATATTGTGATATATAGTGCTACAGATGAGCCCAATCTCCACTAGATATGTGTCAATCTTGTTACATCATGCTCCAGTTGCCTGCTTAAGCCCATACCACAGTATCCTAAGTCTGCACACATTATGGGGGCCTTTTGGACTGGTAAAGCCTTCTGATAGCTCCATATGTTTAGTTTCTTGCTGTCTTTATTCAGAAAGGCTGTTTTGATGTCCATTTGGTGTATCTAGACTGCATACAGCTGCCAGGACCAGAACTGTCCTAGTAGAGTTAAACTTGGCAACCAGAGCAAATATTTCCTTAGAGTCTAGTTCTAGGATCTAAGAATAGCTGCTGCCTACCAGTCTAGTGGTGTACCTTTCAACAGTATCATTTGAGGTTATCACGATCTTGTAGACCCATCTACAACCTATTGCTTTCTCTCCTTTCATAAACCTACCAGTTGCCACATTTTTGCCCCAATTAGTGATTGGTACTCCTCCTGCATGACTTGATGCCACATTGTAGCATCTGGGCTGTTCATTGCATGTTCCAGATTCTCAGCTTTGGCACGTAAGGCATGATAAACTTCTTCATGATTGTTGGATGTCTGTCACCAGGAATCAAGGGGCATTTCTTGTTATGGTGGATCTCCTAACTAGGATTATATGCTCAGATCTGAAACTGGTGGAATTGTCTTCCATATCTGGCCAAGTTATGTATGTGTCTTCTTTGTTACTGTTGATTGCATCATCAGGCAGCTGTCTTGAGTATCTATTCTTGATATACACTGGGTAGCAATAGATTTAGCTGTACATTTTTAGTCCATTCCCTTATCAGGTAGCATAGATATTCCCATCTCTACTATAGTTGTATTTCATTTTCTGCTACTCCATTCTTTCCTGGAGTAAGTGGAACAGTGGTCTGTTGAAGTATGCCAGTAGATGAGCAGTATTTTGTAAACCCCTTTGAGCAGTATTCCCCTCCATTAGCACTTTGAAGTACCTTCTATTTACACCCAGTTTGTGTTTCTGCCACGTTCTTGAAGTGCTTAAATATCTCTAAAGCCTCATCCTTTGTCTTGAGGAAGTACATCTATGTATACCTTGTGTTGTCATCAGTAAACATCATAAAGTACCTCTTAGCTCCAAGGGACAGTGTTCTCATGGGCACACATGTGTGTGATCGCACAATACCAATATCTCAGTGGTGTTAAAGCCCCCTGAGCTCCTGAAATGGTGCCTAGCTTGTTTGCTATATGAACATCCTTTACAGATATTTAACTGAATTGAAATTGAGTAATGTGGCCCAAAACAAGTTGATTTTTCACCAATTGGCTCATTTCCTGCTCCCCAATGTGTCCTTGCCTGCTGTATCATGTCTTCCTGTCAGTTTCAGCAATGTCAACATATTCAGGTACAATGATCTTGCATTGTGACTTGTATATATTGTGATCTCTGTTTCCAGAGTTAATTATTGTCCACATTCACTCCATATTGAGCAGCTTAGCTTGGTTCAAACAAACTTTAGTTCCTGAATAGTTGCTTTACTGATTCAGAGTAGGCTTTTAGCTCTTACAGGCACATAAAGTAAATTGGTCAGTTTTGCTGTTGTTGCCTCTGAGACATCTTTCATATTTAGTTGTATAGACCTACTGGTGGTAGCTTCCAGTGCAGAGTTGTCTTCCAGATAAACCTTTATCATCAGAATAGTCTTTAAGTTGCTGAACCACTACTTTAAACAGCAAATATGCTGTGATGCTCTAGAGTCAATATACCATTTATTACTTTGCTTACATGCACTCTCTTGTACAATGACAAATAATTATTCATCAGTAGTTATATGGTTTGCCTGCTATAGCTTCTGCTTTTGTCTGCTTGTTTCCTCTTGTATTCTCTTGCCCATTGTCCTTGCTTCTTACAGTAGCTACAGCAACCAGGTTTTCTTCAGTTTTGTTGCTTTCCATTCTTTTCTATGTGCCTTTCTGAGCTGAATAAAGTATTATCCTTTATTTTCTCTGCTGGATCATTACATCTGAGCTGTTCATTGAGATGTCTTCCTTTGACATAGTGTATAGTCAGATTGTTTTGTCTGCTTTCAAATAAAAGTAACAGTGGATCATACTCATCTGGTAAGCTGCAAAGCAGACAGAGTATCTTTTGTTCTTATATACACCAGCATTAATACTCTAAAATTCTTCTGCAGGTGTCTCCATTCCGGTATTGAGATGTAGCATGTCATCATCTGGCTTCTTCCTCATGTTGAAGAACCTTTATTTTAAATACAGCTTGCTAGATACTGTCTTGCACTGAGGATCTTCTCCAAGGATTCCAAAGCATGAATTTGCCCAATGAAAGAATTTTGAACATTGATACATATGGCATCAAAGGCTTTTCTCTCATTCTCTTGAAACTTTCCTCTGCTCCTGCTGTTCCTTTTGGCCCAACTTCTCTTCCTGGTACTCTATTGCAAAGCTTTCTTTCCTCAAGGTGGATCTGCATCTTCATTCTCTAAAGTCTGTAGTTCTTCCGATCTAGCCTCTCCTTGAATGGGAAGATGTTTGTATTGTTCTGTTTGCTGGTAAATGACATCTTTAGAAAGAATTAAGGTTATCAGGACTAATAGCCTGTTACAACTTAAGTGATGACTTGGGTATAAGGTACTTATCAAGACATGGGTTTGTACATAATGTATGATACAGATGTTAATTTGATCTTGAATATAGGGGAATAATCATAGCATCATAGATCTGAAGAAAGTGAAGAGTTAGGGCTATAGGTTGGTCCTACAGTGACTAAGACTAGTCCAGAATTATTAAGTAAATTTTTAGCTATTGAATGATACTATACAGTCAACTATTACAATAAAAGTTTTAGATGTTTGATCTGTTGCATTTCCAGGTAGACTACTAATATATTTGCCATAAAGTTTGCTCCTCTATTGGACAAGACTTCCACAGGGTATCCAAGCTTTTTTGATCCACAGCATGCTTGTAACCTTGAGGATAGGTTTGGTATGGGTTGAGAAATAATAATAATGCATGAAAAAACAGATCTATTAAGCTGATTGCACCATAGCAACTCATATCACCTCTGCCCAATTTTGTATCAGCATTAATATGACTTACTCACCTGAATTACCTTTTCTCATCAATCTCATCACTACTACTGGATTATCTTTTAACATTTTAGAGGAGATTTATACAAAGTACTGTGAACCATGTACCCCAATCCACTGCTGAAATATTGGACTATTTGGTATCATTCTGCAGCTAAAAATTTACTTAACAATTCTGGACTAGTCTTGGTCACTATGAGACTAATTTACAGCTCTAACTATGCCACTTTCTTCAGATCTATGACCTTATGAATATATTCATATAGTCAGGATCAAATTAGCACTAATACTAACTATTATGTACTAGCCCTGAAGCTGTTACAGAATGCCCCTGAATATTGAGAAACTCTCGTTACTTAGTGTTACAGCTGTATTACTTCTACAAAGGTATAAATACTGAGCTTCTCTATAAATAAACAACACTTCAACTATTATCCCTATTTCTTGATAAGTTCCTTATATCTAAATCACTTCTTAAATTGCAACATCCACACAAAAAGATCTCTTTTTAAGCTTCTCTGCTGTTACAAGAACTATTGCCCTACAAGGTTTCATCCCACCCCCCATGGGAACAAAAGTCTTAGAAGCTTTCCTTCCCAGCCAACAGCAATAGCAAACCACCTTGCAGAGGGTATGAATGACTTGGAGAAAGCTTAAAATACTGGGCTCAAGGGCTCCAATAGACCTTCATGTCCCAAAGTGCTTAGCAACTGGTTTCATATTGGGAGTATTTTGGATACCTTCCCAGTCAGGATCAACAGATCTTCTAGAGGGCAAAGGCTCTTTTATTCTGGTCAATACAAGGCACATTGTGTGATGTTTCAAGCACTGTCTGACATTGAGGGTAACATTATCAGGTTTAGTGTGCCATTTACTGGAAGTAGGCATGACAAAGCACTCTGGGTATAGATTCATCCAGAAACCAGTAGAGGGGGAGGAATTTATATCACACTTGGCTTATGTAGGAGATGACTGTCAGAGGTGTATTACAGCTCATAGGAAGCCAAGGTATGGTGTGTTTAGCAGGAGGCTGAAGCTCTGCAATGCAATCTTTAAGCATTTGAGTGTGAAAGTAGAGCATACATTTGGATATCTGAGGAGATTCAGCATATTGTCAGGTAAGTACAGAAGAAAGTCATTCACAGGAGAAAACAGCAAAATAGGTGCGGTAGTTAAGATATTTATTAATGCACATTATATCCATATAAGAAGGCATCCACTTGGAGAAATGTGTCTGGAGCATTATGAAGAGTAAATTAAAGTAGAAAGTGTTGAAATATTGTACTATTTGGTATCATTCAGAGTCTAATAGTCTACTTAACAATTCTAGACTGGTCTTGGTCACTGTAGGACTTATTAACAGCCCCAACTTTACCAGTTTTCTCACATATATGAAACTATGATTATTCCCCTATAGTGAAGATCAAATTAAAACTTTTATCAACATTATGTACTAACCCTGAAGCTATTAGAGTATGCTCACAAATGTTAAGAAACCCTCCTTACTTAGTGCCAAACTGTATTACTTTTACAAAGATATAAATACCAATCTTCTTTATGAATAAACAACAGTTCAACTATTTCACTATATCTTGATAAGTCCCTTATATTCAAATCACTTCCCAAATTGCAATAGAAAAACACTCTTTTGAGTAATGAGAATTAAGATTAAGTAGATATACCAGTAACCATATTCTACCACTGACATTAGGGTAGAAATTAGATTGCCCAATAGTGCCTTAGAGTGCCATATCAATTGGGCACTATAAACAGGTTTGCACTTTCCAGTGGAACAAGTTCAATGACATCATCTACCACACGCACCAACTGTATATCCCAAACCTTGATACACAGTTGGACATCACTGTTTTTTGTGATTATTCAATAGCTGTAGGACATTTGGGCACTACCAAGACCATAAGTGCAATCAAGAGAGACTTCTGGTGGCCCAAGACAATATCTCCTGTCAAGGAGTACCTCCAATCCTGTGATATAAGTGATAATGTAAAATTTGCCTGACATCAGCCATATGGAGTTCTCAAACACTTGGCAATCAATGGCTGGGCAGTGGAAGTCTATTTCAATGGAATTCCTTACCAACCTCTCTGAATCTAACCAACACAATTCAGTCCTAATAGTGGTAGACAGACCCACAAAGATGGCTCACTTCTTTCCCTGCTTTAAGAACATCATTGGCAAGGAGACTGCTCACTTAGTACTCAAGAGTATTTTCTGGCTATTAGTATTCCTGGTAACATTTTATCTGAAAGAGGATCCCAGTTCACATCAAAAATCTGGAAACACTCATGCAATATTGTGGTGTGCTGTCAAGCTGTCAACTGCTTTCCATTGTTAGTCAGATGGTTAGACTGAAAGAATTAGCCAGATCCTTAGGCAGTGCCTCCAATGTTATATCAACTATCAGCAAGATAATGGGACCCAGCTGCTTCTACATGCTGAATTTGCCTACAACAACTCAGGTCACAGTGTAACTGGTCTCACTCTATTCTATGCAGATTGTTGGTTTCATCCAAAATTTGATATATAGATTCCAGCAAACCCTATGGATCTTTCAGCAGCTGGACATGTGTCAACAATTCTAGACATCCAAGGAACACTCAAGAAAGAACTTACCTTAGTCCATCAGGATTACAAGAAGTTTTCAGACAGCAAACAGCAGCCTAGCCCCAAGCTGAATGAGGTTGTGGTGATAGAAGTGTGTCAATTGCAGCAGGATTTTGTGCATTAAGAGATCAGCATGCAGGAGATAGGAGTTTGCTCTGATTTAGACTGTATGTGAAAGCCCTATAGTAGCTGTAGGTAAGCAAGTAAATTGGGGTGATTCCACAATGGAACACATGTATTGCACAAGGGGTGGTAGCAAAAGGCAATACCATTTGGTACATTGGTATGGTAGCATTATACAGTAGTAGTTGTAGGCTAAGGCAAAACTGTTATATTGCCAACAGATGTCCACATCAATGCCATTGACATACCATCATGTTTTTTCCCATATATGGTGCTTTCATATACTGGCTGGTTGGGTCCACTCAAGTAAGTGTACGCTACAACAAGACTGTCAGAATGCCATTCAAAACCCTTCAAAGGACTGCCTGAATGCCATCAAACTTACGTACCTATATAGCAGTAGAATCTGCAGAACACTGTTGCAATCCCATCATAAGATTGCAAAGTGGCTGAATAATTTGAACTGCCAGCATTTCAATGGCCTCATTCTAGGATCTTGGCAGCCAATCTAGATTGGGTCTATCAGTGGAACTAAATTAATTTTATGTGTTAGGGTAACTTCACTTGAGTGTTCTTGGTACCACCTGATTATAAGCCAACTCCTGAACCTCACAGCAAAAATTTCATTCAAACAATAACTGCAGCAAGCCTACAAGAGGTAACAGAGCTCAGCAGTGATAGGAATATACCAAATATGTACTAAGAGGAACTCTTTAGATATACTTGTGGTATTCATAGTAACAGTGGCAATATTCAATCATATGTTCTTAAGATGTATATGTTACCAACAATACATGGCATATGGCAACTGTCTGTATATCCTACTGAAAAGCTGTAAAGTTGTGGTTATAATGGTGTGAACTGCATAGATGTGCATGTATGTAGAGGTTGGTAAGCAAGAAGCCATAGTTTTTTTGATTTGACTAATGTGTGGAATAGTCTTGGCAGTGGTGGGTACTCAAATATAGTTGTAAGACTCTATAGTGGACTTTACAAAAGGCAATTGGGGAGGTAGAAATGTGAAATGCCAATTGGTAGATTAATAGAGTTGCATTATACAGTACTTGCTACAAACCATCCCAATGCCATGATAATGCCAACCGTGTTATGAATTGACACAAGGCAGGAGGAAAAGCTAGGCACGGTAGGAAAGGACTTAGGTGTGGACCATCAAGGCAAGGCAGGATTCAATGCAAGGCTGTTTATTCAAGACCTGTGTTTATCAGACTGAGGAATACTTAAGGGGGGATGGGACTATATGTACTTTTTGGCTATACTGATGCCAAGAAATATTAGCCAATACTAATGAGGTTGTGGGGTGAGGTACAGCAGCAGTGCTGGGGATAATAATATAGAAGGCAAGGCACTGAGACAGGATGGGGAAATGGATTGGGTCACCTGATCAAGTGACTAAGTCATGTGACCTAGTATCTCCACTTATGGTACTGGACTATGAAAAATACAATGGGAAGCTTCCATGGAATGTTCCATTGTGTAACAATGGTTTGGAATGGTCAGGAACTTGCTGAAGGTGGTGGAAGGTTCCAGAAGGAATCTCTTAGAAATTGAGCTGGGAAGCTGAAACTTGGCATGGGTGTTCATGGTTGTCATGTGATCATGACACTATTCTCCTCTTCCAGGCAAAGCTCTGTTTCCCTTTAGGGCAGGTTTTGCAGGATATTGCTGGTGGAACTGGGTAATTAGTTCTTGACAATTAGTGAGATGGGTAGCTGGTTCCCATGTTTGGTCACTTGGACCATAACCAATCCAGTCTATTAAGTAGTACAGCTTTGACTGGATATACTTGGAGTCTAGAATCTGTTTAACTTCAAATTCTTGATGTTGGTCAACCTGGATGGCTTGGGGCTTTGCTTCTTGCCAGTTTGGCAAGGTGTTCCTGCAATACGGCTCCAGGAGGGACACATGGAAAGTATCATAGATTTTCATACTTGCTAGTAACTGTACTATTGGGCTAAGCTTCATCTTGATCTTGAAGGGACCAAGTTTCTTGAAATCCAATTTGTCACAAGGGCGGTTGGTGCTGATGATTCTTCTGAGCAACCATACAGAATCTCCTTCATTAAGATCAGGGCTGGGATGCCGTTTTGGATTGGCAAATTTCTTGTAGCTTTCCTGAGCTAAGGATAGCTCTTCCTTGAGGGTATTCTGGATGTCCTGGATTGCTTGGGCATGTTCATCCGCATGTGGGCTCATTGCATTTGTTGGAATCTGGATATCAAACTGAGGGTGGAATCCATAGCTTGCATGGAATGGTGTAGAACTGGTTGCACTATGGCTTGAGTTGTTGTAGGCAAACTCCGCAACAGGGAGTAGATCAACCCAATTGTCTTGCTGGTAATTGATATAGCACTGGAGGTATTGCTCTAGAATCTGGTTGATTCTTTTAGTCTGGCCATCAGATTGAGGATGGAAGGCAGTGGAGAGTTTGACTTGAACACTAAGGTATTGCATGAAGTGTTTCCAAAACTTGGACACAAACTGTGGGCCTCTATCCGTCACAATATCACGGGGATACCATGAAGGCAGAAAATATTCTTGAGGACTAATGCAGTGGTTTCTTTTGCATCAGTGTTCTTACAGCAAGGGATAAAGTGAGCTATCTTGGTAAGCGGGTCAGCTACTACAAGTATAGCATTGAAGCCACAGGACTCAGGGAGGTCAGTAATGAAGTCCATCGATATAGATCTCCATTGGTGTTCTGGGATAGGCAAGGGCTGAAGAAGTCCATAGGGCTGGTGTCTGGCTGGTTTTGCACGGTTAGAAATATCACAAGTTAGAATGTACTCTTTGATAAGAGTTATCATTCTAGGCCACCAGAAATCTCTTTGGATAGCATTCAAGATTTTGGCAGTAACAAATTGGCCTACAGCCATTGAATCATGCCAAGACTTAATGATGTCTAGCTGGGTGGCAAGGTCTGGGACATAAAGCTGCTGCTTGTGGTAGATGAGGTTGTTTACCAAATGCAGGTTCAGGATGTTTGGGAACTTGCAAGGGGGCCCAACTGGGGATTCCAGATATTTCTTGACAGTGCTGGAAGTCATATTAGAGGATTGGGATTCTGATATCCTTACTAGGAATGAAGGGATGACAAGACTTGAGGACTGGGTGGCAAGAATCTCAAATTGTTTCTTGCTCAGCAATGGGTGTTCCATTTGCCAACATGCATCATCTCCCTCTTCCAGGGCATATTCCTTTTTTCTGGACAGGGCATCAGACTTTCCTTGCTTTGCACCAGGTCTATAGGTGATAGTAAAGTCAAAGCTGGACAGGAAGAGTGACCATCTGGCTTGTCTCCAGTTTAGTACTTTGGAAGTTGCAAAGTACTTGAGGTTCTTTTGATCACAGAAGACTTTGATTTTTTGTTTTGCACCATCCAGGTAGTGTCTCCATTGCTCAAAGGCTACAATGATGGCAAGCAACTCCTCATCATAGAAATCATAGTTGATCTCTGCAGGGGAAAACTTCCAAGAGCAGAATGAAATGGGGTGCAACACATTGTCTTCATCATACTGGGAGAGTATGGCACCAAGGGCAAAATCAGAAGCATCACTCTCTATTATGAATTGCTTCTCAAGGTTAGGGTGGGCAAGCAGGGGGGCCTTCAGGAAAGATTTCTTGAGTTGGTTGAATGAGGTGGATTGCTCCTCATTCCAGGCAAAAGGTGTGTTCTTCTGGGTAAGCTTTGTCAGAGGGGTGACTATCTTGGAGTAGTTGGCTATGAGCCTGCAATAGAAGTTGGCAAATCCCAGGAAGGACTGTACTTCCTTGACTGAGCTTGGAGTTTTCCAGGATTAGACTGAGTCAGCTTTCTTTGGGTCCATTCTTGTTCTTTCAGGGCTGTGAGGTAACCAAAAAACTCCACTTCTCTCTGGTCAAATTCACACTTCTCTAGCTTGGCATAGAGACCGGCAGAGTCTAGTTTTCTCAATACTTTCTTGACATGTTCATCATGTTCATCTTGGCTCTTGGAGTATATGAGAATATCATCAAGGTAGACTACCACAAACTGGTCAAGGTATCCACGGAATATGTTGTTCATGAGGTGTTGAAACACAGCAGGGGCATTGGTGAGGCCAAATGGCATTACTTTGTACTCAAAGTGACCATATCTTGTGCAAAAGGCAGTTTTCCATTCATCACCAGGCTTGATTCTGACAAGATTGTAAGCTCCTCTCAAGTGTATCTTGGTGCAGACTTGGGCAGCAGGTAGCTGATCCAACAGTGTGTTGATCAGGGGCAGGGGGTAGTGGTTTGTGACTGTGATCTTATTCAAAGCACGGTAGTCTACACACATTCTGAGGGTGCCATCCTTCTTCTTGACAAAGAGGATTGGGGCTCCAGTAGGTGATTTGGAGTGCTGAATAAAACCCTTCTGGAGGTTTTCTTGAATATAACTATTGAGTTTTTTCAACTCCAGCTGGGAGAGGTTATATATTGGGCCAAATGGAGGGACCTTTGCATCTTCAAGGTCAATAGGGCAGTCATAAGGCCAATGGTCAGGGAGGAGTTCTGCTTTCTTCTTGTCAAAGACATGGGCAAGCTCCTGGTACTTAGCTGGTATAGTTGCTGAGGGGGCTCTTTTGGCTGGCAAGGTATCTTGGGCTGTTGAACTGTTGGCAACAGTCTTTTCACGGTTATCAGGGTCTGGAGATTTCAGGGAGTTGACTTGGTGGGATCTGGTGAATGACAGGATCTTGGATTTCCAGTCTATACTTGGATTGTGGTAGCTCAGCCATGAGCTTCCAAGCACAATAGGATAGTGTGGTGAGTTGATGGTGTTAAAGGCAATTCTTTCTTGGTGAGCAGTACTGGACAGCTGGAGTAAGCATGTTTCATGGGTAATGGCACCAGAGGAGAGTGATCTTCCATAAATAACTTCTACTTGGACTGGACAGGATATCAAGGTAACAGGAATAGAGTGTTTCTGGACAAAGGCTTAGTCAATGAAACAGGATGAAGCACCGGAATCAATCAGTGCTAGGACTGGGACAGGACTGGAGTCAGGGATCTGGATCTTGACAGACATTCTTAAGGACTGGATAGATTGTGTGGCAAAGGAAGATTCTTGGATATGCTGGATTTTCATGGGTGGGTCCAGTTGCAAGCCTGTCAGTGCAACTGTACATTGGAGTTTCCCAACAGATCTGAATCAGGTTGGTTACCGGAGGACTGCATCAGCTTGAAGCTGGACTTCTTGTTGGGGCAGGACTTGGCAAAGTGACCTGGTTGGCCACAGTATAGAAAGATGTTGGCTTGTTGACATCTGGACTTTTCACTCTTTGATAGTTTCTTGTAATTGGCACTATCAATCTGCATAGGATCTTCTGGAGTGACTTGGGGAGCAGGAGGGGCTGGGACTGCAACAGGAATGTGTCTTTAACAGTTCTTTTGCTTCTTCTAGAATAGTCTGTTATCACACCGGATTGCTTGGTGCATAGCTTCAACCAATGTATCTGGATCTGGGAGTGTGAGTAGCAGATCACAAACTTCATCATTGAGGCCATCTTGGAATTGGCTTATCAAAATTTGTAGCTTCTTGATATTGGGTAAAGAGTTCTTTTTGGCGTGTGAAGTGTTGTGATGCTCCATAGTCAATATACCACATCTCAAATCCTTTTTTGTGGTCATATTTAGTGCAGATATGAATAGTCTATCATTAGTTGTTGCAGTATATTGATATTGGGGCTTTTTCTGCTGTCTATCTCTCTTTTCAAGCACAGGTCTGATGCGTGTCCTTTCCTTTTGCAGTAGTTGCAACACAGGTTACTATTGCCTTTAAAAGGTCTTTGGTATCTTCTTTGTTGGTTGTCATTGCTTATAAAAGCATTCTTTGCTCCCTTTTATTTGGCACTTGATTTTCTTAGTTCTTCATCTAGGAGCCTTCCATATACATATTTTAAGGTCAAATCTTCAGTTCTGGACTCTAGGACTGAAACAAGGCCCTGAAACTTGTCTGTCAGGCTATTCAGGATGGTTATTTTTACATCCTCATCAGTAGCTAGTACACACATAAATTCCATCTTATCCACTGGCAGGGTAGTTCTGTTAATTAGATTCTTCATTTCTTTTCCTGGCAGCATCTTTGTAGTAAAGAATTTTCATCTAAGATACATTTTTGTAGCAGCTGAACTTGCCTGGTAGGTGTCTTCTAATGCCTTCCTGGAATTCTTTGCCTTTTTGCTCTTGATCATTGAATTATCAATTTCTCTTTGTCATTAAGACAAATGCAGTTAAAGGCACTTTGTTCTTTCTTCTTGTACTTTAAGAGTTCTTCACCCACTTCTTGAGAAGGGCATTCTTTGCCTACATCAATATCCCAAAGGCCTCTTTTATCCAGCAGCATCTTCATCTTCACCTCCCACACATGGTGGTCAGATACATCCAACTTTTCAGCATAGGGAAGAATTCCAGTAATAGCAGTAGTAGACATTGCAGTGAGTGATGGTTTGAGGCTCATAACCTGCTGTAAGAGTCTTGGAGATATTGGAAGTGATTTGGAGAACAAGTAGATTATGTTGTTTTCACTCAATGATTTATTGGATGAAAAAGTAGTATTCATACCTTTACACAGTCTTGCCATAAGAAACATGTAAAATAGGCTTAGGAAGGTCCCAGGAGCATGTATGCTTAGTTTGGGGCTGTTTAAACAACTTATCTAATTTACATGTTCTGGGTACCTGATATTTTGGTGAAAATATTCTAAGTAAATCCCAACAAGGATTTTGGTCAGTACTGTCTAGGATTTGGAGGTAATGATCTAAGCAACAAAGTTAGGTGAATATATAGGTGGAACTACAAATTTCACAACATATTCATGCTTCTTTAGTTGAATATCACTCTTCTTGAGGCACCAGTCTAATGTGTGATCTTTCCTTTTGCAATAGTTGCAAAACAGGTTGTTCTTGTCTCTAAAGGGTCTTGAATATCTCCTTTGCTGGTTATCATTGCCAATTAATGCATTTTCTTCTTCCTTCTTATTGGGGCTTGATGTTCTTAATTACTCATCCATGAGCCTTCCATCTATAAAACTTATGATTAAATCTTTAGCTCAGGACTCTAGGGCTGATACAAGGTCTTGAAACTTGTCTGTAAGGCTATTCAGGATGGTAACTATCACATCCTCATCAGTAGTTGGTGTTGTAAGAGTCTTGGAGATATTGGAAGTGATTTGGAGAACAAGTAGATTATGTGGTTTTCACTTAATGATTTATTGAATGTAAAAGTAGTATTTATACTTTTACCTGGTCTTGGCATTACAAACATGTAGAATAGGTTAAGGAAGGTCCCAAGAACATGTGTGCAAAGTTTGGGGCTGTTTGGACAACTTATCAAATTTTCATGTTCTGGGTACCTGGTATTTTGGTGAACATATTCTAAGTAAATCCTGACAAGGAATTTGGTCAGTATTCTCTAGGATTTGAAGGTGATGATCTAAGTGACTAAGTTAGGTGAATATTTAGGTGGAAATACAAATTTTTACAACACTCCCACTCAGCTAAATGTTCATACTGACTAGTCCTAATTTGCTTCTTTTGTAGCTTCACAGGCTGCCATATACTCTGCCTCTGTAGTAGAAAGTGCTGCGGTTGGTTGCTTTCTTGAATTCCATGAAATGGCTCCTTTACAGTAAAGAAAGGTATATCCTGTGGTGGATCTTCTGTCTTCCAAATTTTGTCCCCAATCAGCATCAGAGTATCCCACAAGATCCTGTTCTGAATCCTTATAAGTGTATCTTAAGCAGATATCAGCAGCTCCTTTTAGGTATCTAAAAATCCGCTTAACTGCTGCAATATGATCAGATCCATAATTCTGA
This sequence comes from Basidiobolus meristosporus CBS 931.73, assembly GCA_002104905.1. Lineage (NCBI taxonomy): Eukaryota > Fungi > Basidiobolomycota > Basidiobolomycetes > Basidiobolales > Basidiobolaceae > Basidiobolus > Basidiobolus meristosporus. The sequence continues at coordinate 3,760 of MCFE01001060.1, read as the reverse complement.
TTATGTTGGCTGACAACTCCCACTGAATATGAGATATCTGGACGTGTTCCAAGCATGGTATACATCAGACTACCGACCATAGATTGATAAGGAAAGCCAGGGCTTTCAGATGGCACCAAGCTCTCTTGATTTGGTTGAGTTTTGACCAAGTTAAGGTTTGTCTTCATTGGGGTAGCTGCCGGTTTACAGTCTTCCATTTTGTACTTCTTTAGTATATCTTGAATATACTTGGATTGGCTTAGGGTAATAGTCTGGGTACTTCTGTCTATGGAGAACTTAATCCCTAAGTAGTAACTAAGTTCTCCTAGATTGGACATCTTGAACTCCTTAGATAGGCTGGATTTAGTCTCTTCCAATGTTTCTAGGTTATTGGCAGCTATAATAAGATCATCCACATATAGAGCTAATAGAACTGGATTTGCTCTATCTGGCTTATAGTATATACTATAGTCAGCAATACTCCTTTTGAAACTCAAAGATTCCAAATAAGAATCTATCTTGCAATTCCAGGCTCTTGGTGATTGTTTGAGACCATATAGTGACTTTTTAAGCTTGCAGACCAAATGGGGGTTATCTTGGTCAACAAACCCATCAGGCTGGTCCATATACACGTCCTCATCAAGTTCTCCATTCAAATATGCAGTTTTTACATCCATTTGATGAATAAAAAACTTATACTTGGCTGCAATAGCCAATATTAATCTAATGGAATTAAACTTGGCTACCGGTGCAAAGGTCTCAGTATAGTCAAGTCCTTTTGTTTGAGAGTATCCTTTGGCTACAAGTCTTGCTTTGTATCTTTCAATTGTACCATCAGCCTTGTATTTTGTCTTGAAGACCCATCTGCATCCAATTGATTTTTGGTTGATTGGTAATTTGACTAAGTCCCAAGTTTGATTTTCCATCAGTGCCTGATATTCCTCAGTCATTGCAGATCTCCAAAACTTTGTCTGAGGGCTATTTAGGGCCTCTTTTACAGTCTGGGGTTCATCAATATGGACTGAATAGGCATAGGCTAAGTTTGTACCCTCATTAATATAGTAATTTGGGCTATTTCTTGTCCAATTGGATCTCCGGGCATTTGATACTGGAATGATCACTTCTGGGACATTCCTGGGCACTGATTCTGGCTGAAAAATCATAGGATAATTTTTGATCATGGATCATAGATCTTGCCATATCAATTATTGATCTGTTAGCTTGTTCTGCTACTCCATATTGCTGTGGGGAGTATGGTACAGTATTCTCTTGCTTTATCCCATGAATTTTGCAGAAGTGGATGAAGAGTTTTGAGGTATATTCTCCACCATTGTCAGAGCGTATTTTCTTGATTTTTTCACCGGTTTCTCTCTCCACCATGGCTTTAAACTCCCTGAGCTTAGACAGAGCTTCTTCCTTTCTCTCCATGAAGTAGACTCATGTGTATCTTGTATAATCATCAATAAAAGTGATTAAATACTTCATCCCGCCTAAGGATAAATTTCTGCATAGGTCCACACAGATCTGAGTGAATTAGATCTAATTTTTTCTTAGTTTTGATTAACCCAGAGCTCTTGAACAGTTGTCTGGCTTGTTTCCCATATATGCAGGCTTCACAGTGCTCCAAATTAGCTGGGGGATCAATTTTCACTCCAGAAATTAGCTGATCTTTGATCATTTTGCGCAAATAATCAAAATTGATGTGCCCAAATCTCCTGTGCCAAAGCATTGGTGTTTCTTCATTTAAGTTACTTATATTGGCTTCCAGATATGATGGAATATAAGTCAACCTGTATAGATTCTGATCTCTGATGCCCAAAGCAATATGAGCACCATTTTGATCAGTGATTCTGCATCCAGAATTGTCAAAACTGAAACTGAGTCCTTCTGCTGTGGCCTTGCTTACAGATAGTAGGTTCTTGGCTATTTCTGGTTCCTAAAGTACTTCTTTAAAGGTCAGTGTATGGCTTCCTTCACTGCTTCTAAGGTTTACTTGGATAGTTCCTTCTCCCACTGCCTCAAGTGTTCTATTGTCACCCATGAAAACCTTCTCAATTGGAATTTCTTGATATTGGGTAAAAAGTTCTTTTTGGTGTGTAAAGTGTTGAGATGCTCCAGAGTCAATATACCACGTCTGAGAATCCTTGTTTGTGGGCATATTTAGTGCAGATATGAATAGTCTATCTTCAGTTGTTGCAGCATTTCCATATTCAGGCTTCTTTTGCTGATTATCTTTCTTTTTGAGACACCGGTCTGATGTGTGTCCTTTCCTTTTGCAGTAGTTGCAAAACAGGTTGCTGTTGCCTTTGTAGGGTCTTGGGTACCTCCTTTGTAGGTTATCATTGCTTATTAAAGCATTTTCTTCTTCCTTCTTATTGGCGCTTGATTTTCTTAATTCTTCATCCAGGAGCCTTCCATATACAAAATTTAAGGTCAAATTATCAGTTCTGGACTCTAGGGCTGATACAAGGCCCTGAAACTTGTCTGTCAGGCTATTCAGGATGGTAACTATCACATCCTCATCAGTAGTTGGTACACCCACAGATTCCATCTCATCTACTAGCAGGATAATTCTGTTAATTAGATTTTTCATTTCTTCTCCTGGCAGCATCTTTGTAGTAAAGAATTTTTGTCTCAGATACATCTTCTTAGCAGCAGAACATGACTGGTAGGTGTCCTCTAATGCTTTCCAGGCATTCTTTGCCGTTTTTGCTCTTGAGCAATGAATTAGCAATTTGTCCTTCACATTAAGGCAAATGCAGTTAAAGGCACATTGTTCTTTCTTCTGGTACTTTAAGGCTTCCTCTCCCACATTTTTTGGAGGACATTCTTCTCCCATGACAATATGCCAAAGGCCTCTTTCTTGTAGCAGCATCTTTATCTTCATCTTCCACACTTGGTAGTTAGATCCATCCAACTTTTCAGCAGAGGGAAAATTCCAGTAATAGCAGTAGTAGACATTGCAGAGAGTGACAGCTTGGGGCTCATAGCCTGTTGTAAGAGTCTTGGAGATATTGGAAGTGATTTGGAGAACAAGTAGATTATGTGGTTTTCACTTAATGATTTATTGAATGTAAAAGTAGTATTTATACTTTTACATGGTCTTGGCATAACAAAGACATATATTAGGGCAAGCAAGGTCCCAAGAACATGTGTGCAAAGTTTGGGGCTGTTTGGACAACTTATCAAATTTTCATGTTCTGGGTACCTGGTATTTTGGTGAAAATATTCCAAGTAAATCCCAACAAGGAATTTGGTCAGTATTCTCTAAGATTTGAAGGTGATGATCTAAGTGACTAAGTTAGGTGAATATTTAGGTGGAAATACAAATTTTTACAACAGTTGGTACATCCACAGATTCCATCTTATTCACTAGCAGGGTAACTTTTGTTGTAAGAGTCTTGGAGATATTGGAAGTGATTGGGAGGACAGGTAGATTATGTGGTTTTCACTTAATGATTTATTGAATGTAAAAGTAGTATTTATACTTTTACATGGTCTTGGCATAACAAACACATATATTAGGTCAAGCAAGGTCCCAAGAACATGTGTGCAAAGTTTGAAGCTGTTTGGATAACTTATCTAATTTTCATGTTCTGGGTATATATTCTAAGTAAATCCCAATAAGGAACTTGGTCAGTATTCTCTAGGACTTGAAGGTAATGATCTAAGTGACTAAGTTAGGTGAATATTTAGGTGGAATTACAAGTTTTTACAATTATTCTGTTGATTACAGTTTTATTTCTACTCCAGACAGCATTGTTGTAGTAAGGAATTTCTG
>MCFE01000106.1:0-169885 GCA_002104905.1 Basidiobolus meristosporus CBS 931.73 | reverse complement strand
ATATTATGAGTTCCTTGCCTCTGCAATCTTCCAACTCTATAACAAGAACAGTATCAAGACTCTACAGGGCAATGAGGCCCTCTTCCAGGAAGTTACCTTCAACAGAACAGCTGGCTAACATCTTCTTCTCTACAAAGCAGCACTCAACTCCTGGCTTTCATCCTGACTTCAAGACTCTGCCCATCCCACTTGCACTTGATCAAAGGAGAATCCATAATGTGCTCAAGAGGCTTCCCAACTCTACTGCTCCAGGTGTGGACACAATCTCCTATGAGCTTCTGAAGACTAGTACCAAGGCCATGTCTGCACTTCTGCTTCCACTGTTTCAGCAATGCTCAGCCCAGCTTTCTACTCCTGAGGAATGGTCCTTTGCAAATGTTCTGCCACTGTACAAGGGTAAAGGAAAGCACCTGGATCCTAGCTCCTACAGGCCAATATCTCTGCTGCCCACCTGCAGAAAGGTGTTTGAGCTTCTGCTTGCTCAGGAGCTCTACTCTGACTCTCTCAAGTTTCATCCTGCACAGTTTGGCTTTGTTCCTGGCCTCTCCTTGGAATATGCAGTCATACTTAGCCAAGATCACTCTCTCCAGTGCAAGTATCCCTCTGTTCTGTTTGATATTACTAAGGCCTTTGATTCAGTTGACAGAAATCTGCTTTGGTCCAAGTTGCAATGCTTCTCCAGTACCTCTCTCACCCTCCTTGTCAGGTCTCTGTTTCTGGATCCACAAGCAAGAATTCTGCACCCAAGTGAGCAATCAGCTGTGTTCTCAGTTCCTAATGGAGTGGTTCAAGGCTCTGTGCTTGGTCCTATACTGTTTGCCATCTTCCTGAATGATTTCCCAAGACTCTCAGCTGACTGCCTGGTTACTCTCTTTGCTGATGACATCAGAATATCCTCCTCCAATGTGCAACAAGACTCCCAGACCATCCACCAGTATCTGCAGAAGAATAATCTCCAGCTTTCCATTGCAAAGACAGTACCTTTGGGCTCTCCCATCAACTTGGAGAACTCCACTCTACCTGCTCAGGTTTCTGCTACATATCTTGGCTTTCCTTTCCTTCCTACTGGACTAGACTCTGGAGCACACCTGAAGAAGAGAATTATCCTGGCAAGACAGGCACTCCACAAGCTACTGGCTGTTACTCCTCCTACAACTTCAGCTCCCAGCTGCCTCCTTCTACTCAAGCAGTTTGTCTTCCCTGTCCTGGAATTTGGCTTACCACTTCTCTCTCTTACTTCTAGAGACTGCACTAAGCTTGACAAGTTTGCAGTATGGTGCATTACCTCCTTGGTGCCTCATTTGCCTGAATGCCCCTACAGACATGCTATTCTTGGTGCTTTTGGGTTTATGCCCTATAAGATCAGACTTCTCTACCTTAGAACCAGATTATACCTCAGACTTCACAACTGCAACAACCCACTGATTAAGGCCTGGAAGAGAACACACCACACAACACCTGGCTCCTGCTGGAGAACTATACTTGGAGATCCTGAAGTCAAGAAGTTTGCTCACTATATTCTGCAGTCAGAAAAACCCAAGCTGGCCTACCTGAAGTACTTGACAGACCTTTGGCAGCAATATCTGCAGCAGCATACTCCCTTTATGATGAATATCAATCCTTATCACATTCCCCTCATTAATGTTGTTCACAAGTCATTCTTACCTCTCTTGCTACCCCCCTTCCCACTGAACAGTGTCTTGAGCACTGAAGAACTATCATCACTTCTTATTAACTTACCTACAAATTCCCCTCAGCTACACACTCTTGTATCAAAGCTACAACAGTAGCGCTGGCTTCTTTGTTTCAACTGAAATAAAGATTTCACCTGTTGGTGACTGTCTCCCCCCTAACCAAGAACACTTAGCCTTGTGGTTATCCCTAACCCTTCCATACCCATGGCTGTGGGTTCAAATCCTGGATCCAGCAAAAAATTTGATTAATAAATTGATGTGTGCTCATTGGGAGATGGCTTGATCAACCATCGGGCAAAGTAAAGGCTCTGATTGGCTGAAATCCTTGAAATGCTAATGGCCAGATTTGCCTAGTAAATTTGGCCAGTGATCGCCCAGAAATTCATCTCAGTTCCCCCAGTCTACTGGCCTTTCCGGCCACAATCCAGCTACCGCAAACCAGTATAACTTAGCTCAGATATATTCAGATTCTCACTTCTCAGGCCTGGCTTTCCAGGAAACCTCTCTCAGACCTAGCTAACTAGGAAATATAGTACCACTCAGCTTCTCAACTCTCAGACCTGGCTTACCAGGAAGATATCTCTCAGACCTAGCTTTCTAGGAATTACTTCAGATTAACTTGGCTTCTTTAGATACTTGTCATAAGTAAATAAAGATTTCACCACTTGGTGACTTTCCTCCCCCCTACCCTAACCCTACTGCTACTTTGCCAATGTGGAGTTTATTCCTATATCTGATCATAGGATGTATCTCAAGCAACAAGGTTACAACTTATCCAAGATTGTTAACATGAGATTTATCAACCATCACACTATGGAGGTAGTACTTGACAAAAGTATTGCTAAAGAGTTCTCTCAAAATGTCTCTGACCAGTTTTACTGGGAACCTACTGACCATGCCTTTAAAGAGTTTCCGGATTCTCCAGTTTACAAGACCTTCTCATTAGAGGAATCTCTGATCTCAAGATTTACTTCACTTATCAAAAACTCCCCTTCACCTGCTGTTACCCACTTCTTAAAGGATTATTATATCTCTCAAGCTTATCTACTTCACTCCCCCATGAACCTGAACTCCAGTGTACTCTGGGATACTGCCTTAACTTTAGCTTAGATTTATTCATATTCAACTTAGTGTTTACTTTGGGAATCTTCTATTCCCAGCTGGCTCCTTTATTTGTAGTTAGACTTGTCTGCAATCAAATAAAGATTTCACCTACCTTGGTGACTTTCCCTCCCCTAACCCTTTGGAGCACACATGAAGAAGAGAATCATCCTGGCAAGACAAGCACTCCACAAGCTACTGGCTGTAACTCCTCCTACAACTTCAGCTCCTAGCTGCCTCCTTCTACTCAAGCAGTTTGTCTTCCCTGTCCTGGAATTTGGCTTACCACTTCTCTCTCTTACTTCTAGAGACTGCACTAAGCTTGACAAGTTTGCAGTCTGGTGCATTACATCCCTGGTGCCTCATCTACTTGAATGCCCCTACGGACATGCTATTCTTGGTGCTTTTGGGTTTATGCCCTACAAGATCAGACTACTCTACCTTAGAACCAGATTATATCTCAGACTTCACCACTGCAACAACCCACTGATCAAGACCTGGAAGAGAACACACCACACTACACCTGGCTCCTGCTGGAGAACTATATTTGGAGACCCTGAAGTCAAGAAGTTTGCTCACTATATTCTGCAGTCAGAAAAACCCAAGCTGGCCTGCCTGAAGTACTTGACAGACCTTTGGCAGCAATATCTGAAGCAGCACACTCCCTTTATGATGAAAATCAATCCCTATCATATTCCCCTCATTAATGTTGTTCACAAATCATTCTTACCCCTTGTACTACCCCCTTCCCCCTGAACAGTGTCTTGAGCACTGAAGAACTATCATCACTTCTTGTAAACTTACCTACAAATTCCCCTCAGCTACCCACAGTTGTATCAAAGCTGCAACAGTAGCGCTGGCTTCTTTGTTTCAGCTGAAATAAAGATTACACCTGTTGGTGACTATCTCCCACCTAACCCTAAGTGTAGTACCACTCAAGAAGCACCCAGTCAAAGTAGCAGTGAAGGACCTGGCAGAGATAAAAACCAGCTGCTTTTACAGGAGCCTGTCACATCTATAGTTGAGAGCTCAAAGCAAGCTGAAAAGAAACATCAGGTTGCCAGAAGAGTGCCAGCAGGGACAAGTAGGCCAAAACAGATGTGTCAGAGCAGAATGTATCTAGGAGAAAATGTAGCTCTTTACAAGAAGCACTCAGACAAAGTAGCAGTGAAAGACCTGGGAGTGATAAAGGGAAAGGTAAAGGGAAAAATGTCTACCCAAGCCTGAGACAGGGAGGCATGCAAAAAAAACTGCAGTTCTTGCCAATTAACACCGCAAGCCAGGAACAGACTGAATCCCATCATAGCCAAGAAGAATTACCAACAAGAAAACAGCTGTTTTCACAATAGTTGGAAGCGCAGCCAGTTGAGCTACACTCCAGCAAGGTAGATGAGTTTGCTGAAAACGGCAATTTGTCTACCACAGCCTCCACTGCCTCCATTGTTGACAGAGTGGAGATCCCACTGACAGACAAGGCTACAATGTCAAGAGCTTGAAAGACTATCACAATGCCTTCAGTGGAGTTTTGGAACATTAATAGGCACACCAAGAGGTTGCAGCACTTCCTCAAGAGCAGTGCTCAAGAAAACGCACTGGAATATTGCAAGGATTTATTGCAAAGACTGGCAGATGAGGAGCTAGACCTTGCAGTGCCAGCTGAAGACCAGGATGTGTGGGACCAGTGAATGAACAGTGGCATAAAGCCATTGAGATCCCGCCAAAATTGTGGAACCAGAGCATTATAGCAGAAATACTTATTGAGTGGTGAATTTTAATGGAGTTACTTGTTGAGTGTGGGGTTGGGCTTAATGTTTGTGTAGGGTATAGAGACTTGTACAGGTCAATACAATTGGCAATTGAGGTACAACTGAAGTTTCAACAGAAATAAATCAATTTGTATGCATTACAAGTAAGAGAAACGGTTGAGTCAGGAAGTAAGGAGTGTGAAAAAGAGGCAATAGCCAATCAATTCACACAAATGTAGGAGGCAATAGAGTGTATGGGATTAAAAAGTGAGCAAATTGGCAGGGAACCAATCAAAAGCCACTTATACATTGTTGTGATGAAAAATTTTGACAAAGTTTTTTGTGAAATCTGGGGTGCAATTATTTTTCAATGGTCTCTGGATGGAGTCCTGACAAGATCAGTACCTCTCAGTCACAGGACATTAACTTTGTGACGGCCTTTTGACAGGATCATCTCAATAATTTTTCATAGGGCTTCTTGCTGGCACACCCTGGTTGGCTCTGCTGTAGTAACAGAGCTTGCTTCAATACTTTAAAAACTGAGAAACCAAGACTACTGGCTCAGGACCATCTAAGATCTATGTGGCAGAGCTACTTGCAAGTCCACACACCTTTCCTACTACACCTAATCCCAGGCTGGGTTCCAGTCTTAGATTATATTGATCAGAAACATCTACAATTTGTACTTCCCCCAAAACCCTTGAATTTTATATTTACCCCTGATGAGCTTTACTTTATTGAAACAAACATTAGAGATGAAACAAAACATAAATTAGATTACTTATTAGAGAGGTTCTAGACTTCTTAATTGGCTTCTTTATTTGTGCTTAGATTAGTTCTTGACCCAAATAAAGATTTCACCAACTTGGTAACTTTCCCTCCCCTAAGAAATGCTTATTGGATGGTGGATTTTAATGGAGTTACTTGTTGAGTGTGGGGTTGGGCATAATGTTAGTGTAGGGTATAGGGACTTGTATAGGTCAATACAATTGGCAATTGAGGTACAACTGAAGTTTCAGCAGAAATAAAGCAATTTGTATGCATAGAAAGTAAGAGAAACTGTTGAGTCAAGAAGCAAGGAGTGTGAAAAAGAGGCAATAGCCAATCAATGTACACAAATGTAGGAGGTGACCAAGTGTCCAGGATCAGAAAGTGAGCAAATTGGCAGGGAACCAATTAAAAGCCACTAATATATTGTTGTAATGAAAAATTTTGACTAAGTTTTTGATGGACTTTACATGGTGTCCTGACAGGATCAGTACCTCTTAGTTGCAGGACTTTAAATTTGTGATGGCCTTTTGACAGGATCATCACAAGAACTTCTCATAGGGGTAACTACTTAGCAAAAATAAAGATTTCACTGCAATGGTGACTTTCCCTCCCTAACCATTCTTACTTTCCTCCTATCCATACTTATCTAACTTGGTTACAATTGCTGATAAGCCACTACCTTCTTTTGCAATCCATCCAGTGTCACTTAACTATATTTTAACTCCACTTGAACTTAGTGGCCTTTCTTATGAGCTTTCTCAACATGACCCTTCTCTTTATTCACTTACAAATAGCAACCCATGTAGCATTTGGCTTCATTATTTTAAGTCATCAAAGTAAGGATTTCACCTGTTGATGGTTGTCACCCCTTACAACCCACTATTAAAGTTCAGGTCTATTTTTGTAATGTCCTAGGAAAGTTGTTAACTGTTTTTTTAAATGTTTCAAACTTGAATGATTGTTTGTATGATTGTGTCAACATACAAATTTAGAAATCATGGCGTCTAGAATCTGATTACTAAGAAGTTATATGAAGCTTTTTTGAATGCCGGCACAAAACTAAACTGCACCTAAGCCACCAAGTTGATAATTTTACCAGCCTGCAATACGAAGTATACAGTAATAACAATCACCTAATGACCAATACACCAAGATACTCATCCAGGTTGACCAAAAATTAAGATGTGAGCTCCAAAGCTTCCCTCCACCGGCCGTTGGTATACAGCTAGTCATGAAATTGCGGATCCATTTGATTGCAGACATTGCCATACCGTTGCTCATGAGGAATGGATTGAACAAGTGGCTCGGCTACAACTGGCGGTGTTTGTGCACGCATTATCTGGTTTCAGGCTCTTCTTAGTCCTAATAGATCTAGGGTATTGCAATGTGTGAGGCTCATCTGGTACCTTACACATTTTCAAATCATAAGCCATCTGTTTCGCGTATATGATTTAGCTACGGCGAACCATATCTCCATTGCACAGCTACTAGACAGGTAACCGCAGGCTGCCTCGACTGGAATTCATCTTTACAGCTCATCAACTGATTAGGCGAGACACCACCACTGCTGTATTCCCCTACCTCGCCAAGCTTTGGTGGGTTGAGTTTACTGTACACTCAGATCACCACCATAGAAGTGGCACAAATCAACAAAATAGTATTAGGTAATAGATTTAATGCATAACCTCAATCAGGCCATGTAGGTTGTATCCTACCAATCGTCAGTTTATCAACCGATAAATTGTGCAGTGTCTCACTTGGGTGGTTTTCTGAAGACTTCCGATCATTGGACTGACTTGGAAAACAGTGACTGACTGCTTTTTCAAGATTGAGTTAGAGCTTCGAATCTCCCCACGTAATCATGCTACACTTCTAATGTCATTGGTCGATCACTAGGCAAGCAGATCATATGAGCTTACCTTGCACAACTGGCAAATTACTTGCTGTTAAGCGTTACTCGGAATTAGCTTGTCTATATTGGGAATCACCAGTTCATGTCTACTCAGCAAGCGTATCGCAGGCTGGCGGTGAGTCTATCCAGAGTGGGCCCCCAAAAACGTTTCCGGTATATTATATAATGGATCGGTTGCTGCCTAGACGATTTCATTTCATCTCTTCATTTTCTCCCACTCCAGCCCTCTCTTATATCCACTTGCTTCATCATTGGTGAATAGCAGGCATCGAAAAGCATCTACCTCAAGCTTACCCCACTACTCGTAGCGGCAATGAAATCGACCGTTCCTCGGGAAGACATTGTGAATCTACTTCGGAATCTCCTCCCTGACATACAAGAGGACAGCTTGTTGGTTCAGCGTATGGGATACCCTAACAATCACTGCGTTCCCTGGTCTATCTTCACCTTCCATACCCTGGAAGGAATACAGCTTACAATTGAGGTTAGCTGTCGTGGATTCGCTGTTAGCAAGGCTGCAAGAACCGAAGAGGTCAGCAACCTTATACTATATCACTATTTCACAGTTGTCAAGGAAATGGTAGGAAAGTCATATCCTACCATTGAGGCACTGCTTTCCTTAGCTAGCCCGATGTACCATATCCGACATTCGGCAGAAGAAAAACCTATCTACGAACCGTCCGACAAGCCTCGTAAGTGGTGGCCGCAATTGGTTCGTTGAAATCGCCTTGAAATTACGTCTACATCAAGCATCAGTTAACAGCGGTGGTTATCTCGAGATATTTCCGGCATTTCATGCTTATCACCCGGAACAATGGGACATGCTTTTGGCAATACGCCGTCACATCTTGCTTTCATTTAAGCCCTTCCATATAATAGGCCTACCTCATTTATAAATAATCTGAGGCAGGGGCATTCGCCAATGTGCCCTGTATGAGGTTCCCATCCATACCCCATAGACGTCTATTACATTTCCTATCTTGGATTACTAGACGAGTTTTTTCACGAATGCTAACCCTGCGAAAACGTTTCTTATTCGTGTGGAGAATATCCAACACCTACGCCATGCGCCACGAACCGTTTGTAACCTCGGATCAACATTGTCGGTCCCGACGTGAGAGAGCAGTCGCGCATGTATCGAGTTTAAAAACACCCCAATCTCTAGTTTATTTCTGTAAGCATTTCAAGCGTCTGGTTTCTTTGTTGATTGGCCACTGATGCACAGGGACATGGACGCTGAGCTGGGGTTGGGCTTATTGGGGAAATATCTACGTAGATGGTCAAACATAGTCAATCTTACTGGATTGATATGACGTATATTTGCTATTCGTTGGTCACTACAATATATCCATATGCTCAAGGTGGAGGACCGTAAAACGCCCTCTAGGGCAAAGACAATCTGTAGCTGGATTTGGTAACCCATCTGCCATTAGGATTGCACCTAATCTTATTTATTCTCAATTTCTAAAAGCCGTTACCTTTGTCAGTCACAACGAAAACGTGGGGTGGCTTACAACTCTGATCCAATAAAACATCATTTTGGTAGCGCTCTCAATGTGAACGGTACGGCGATATTATACTTAATGCCTCCAATGGCAATATTAAGCACTGATGGTGTGTAATACAAGGGAAAAACGACAATCTGTACGAAGTGTGCGATACACCCCACTAATGCAGAGTGGTCAGTGTAACCAACATATTCTGATTCAATTTTGGAGTCCAGGTCTTTGTTTAGCAAATCACTAATAATCAAGCTATGCTTTTCATAAAGGAGGAGTATACACACCCATGTGTTTAGCCCTTTGGCAATTAATTAGCAGCATAACTTGACCCCTCAATAACCTGAATAATTAAGTATGAAAGGAGTTGATCGCTATTTCCTGCGTATCATACAGTTCCGCCAATTACCTTAATTTTTGGCAGTACATATTTTCCGCGGCCAAGCCTCGCGCCAGATTATCATCCAAATGGCCTATGCCCATGATCCAAAGGTGTATTCCACTATAAAAGAGCATCATTAGACCCTTGCCTCCACAGTGACTTTCTGTCTTTTCAACCCACACTATAAACTGTCACGTGAGATGCATAGAACACAATCTACTAGGTGGCGGAATGCAACAGCTAAATTAGCCAAGTATCATTGTAGAGGCTTGAGTAGCTCTGATATCTCGGAGGATGCTGTGTATTTACGTTCAAGCGAGGATGAAGAGTCAGCAATCTACCACCAGAATGAATATGTATATACCATAGAGTTCGCTAGACAAACTCTGAAGAAAGCACCGAGCTTTGAAGACATTCTAGATAACGGATTTCTGCTTGACAACTCTGGAACAAGGGAATCTACCATCAAGTTCACTCTAACCCCAGATCTAGCCAAAATCTCCTCGTAACATAACTCTAAGGAGCTCATGTAACTTATGATCGAATCGTATTCCAAAGCAGGATTCTTTGGAGATATGCAAATAAACTAAAACTAAACCAAACAAGTTTCTGGACTAAGCTTGGCCAAAAGCAACCCAATCTTGAGTTATTCAGTACTTCATATCAAAAAGCGAACAATATTTTCATGTATTTGCGCGAAATCTATTTCAGATTCAAAACCTAACTTTAATAGCGAAGTTGCGGATTTTTCAACTAATTACATTTATATTTATTAGTATAGGAGTAGGTTAGTACTTGAGAGTGAACCCTGGCAAGACCACCCATATAGCTCTGCGGCTTCATCAATGAAGCACGTGTGCTCATTCGCTTCGCAATCCGTATTCATTAAACAACGCTTACTCAAAAGTGTTAAATGGTGTGTATAGCATGTAATATTTAGATACATTGGATGGGTTGCTCTGTCCGAAACTAAGTGCTTAGTGGAGATAAATATCGGGTAGAAATATTTACTATAGAGATTATTGATTCTATCTCGACATCCTCAATGCATGGGCCTAGTAGTTGTCACGAACCAACGGTGGTGTGAGTGAGAAACGGATTGTATCGTGGCGAACTCCCGTTGTCTCGTCCAAAAATCCATTAGCCAATACATCCTCGAAATTTGCGGCTCCTCGTAGTTTGGATATAGCTTCTTGAAATTCTGAATTATCTCTATGGGCTCTGCTGACCTCGTTTACGGATGTCCCCAACTTACGTTGCAACCGCAAGTCAGCAAATGACGAGCGTTTACTCAAACATCCAAATCTTTTGCTCACACCCCCTCTGGAGAACACGCTAGGCCTCGAACGGTGAAGAGTTCCGCACTTTGCCTGCCATTCATTGGATGAGCTGGGGATTGTCATAGTGATCGGTTGTAACGTCCAGTACGATCCCTCAAGGTAATGCCTCTTCAGCCACCAGAGCAAAGGCAGTCCTATAATTGTCGGGAACGCTTTAATATATAGTTATGCCTGGTGTCCGTTCAGTCAACAACTTAATCTAAAAAATAATTTCCGAACATCAATAGCCCTTCCTACGAAATCCCTATAGCACATGACTCATACGTGAACACATAGAAAGGAGAAATAAAAGGAATATTTCCTGATATTTCTGGCCCTCTATCGCATGGAAATACATATCCTAATGAGTTTCAGGCTTGGAGTGCTTAGAATCATCCGCTAACTCTGTTGAACGCCGGATCCAGGTGGAATCATCACCAACTAATATTAACAAATTAAGTTGCAGGTTAATTTCTAAGAGACACTCATGATCAGGGTCCTTCGGTCAGCTGAGTACAGAGATGGATATAGGAGCTCAATATATATACCCTTGAAGCTGGCATCCAGGATCAAGGGGCTGGAGCGCTAAATTATGCCAGTTGCCATCTGGGTGTTATGAATGCTTTGGGATTTCTCTCTTGGGTGTTTGCCTTATCATCTATCAATGAAGTGGGCACTGAACAGAAGAGAAATACCGTTGTGTAGGATGTGTGCGCAGACGGATGAATCAGTAATTGCAAGCGTCTGATGAACTTTTGAGATTAGTCCTTACTACACGGACTAGGCTTCGTTTACTATAGCTACCCGTTGCATGTGATAAAAATTCTGTAAATACCGGTTGATCAGCTTGAATCCTTTATGACGCAATGGATAACTGTATTAAATTCCTGTGTAAACCTCCGCTATTTGGGGAGGGTTCAGATCCAACTGACCTCTGTGTAGAGCTTTTGTCAAATGATGGAGAATTTGCAATCTGTTTCTGAACCTTATGGGACAAGAGCACAGACATGGAATCGAGATATGTACCCAAAATAGTGTAAAAAAATCACTGCCCTTCCAATAACATTAAAGGATGATAAAAAACCTGATCAATCTCAGGTGTAGGTTCTAGACGTGGTTTTTTTGCTGATTTTTTGTTTGCTAAATACGTGTGTTTCCATGCTTAGCAGCTAAGGCAACTTGAGAAACACCATGTCTCCTAATGAGGTAGTTTCTTTGAGTCTCCATCCGGTCGAGTATATGAAGACTTTGAATAAGATTGATGAATATAGATATGAAAGAAAAGTCAGGAAAATCAAAGTTAAGGCGCGTTCAGGTAATCATCATTTTCGTAGTTTGCCGCGGAATTCCCCTCCGAAAGAAAGCTCAACCAAACCCAACCTAATTTTTAGAACTGGATTACCACGAATGGAACAAGTATAATTACGCCAAAAACGATTATTGGATCCCGTCGTCAAAAGACACCCTAGTACGAGTTGACGTGAATACAACTACTCTGCAAGAATTCATAGACAATTTTGAGAAACCCAATTTACCCGCAGTTCTTACTGGCGTCACCAAAAAATGGGCGGCCAATAAAGAGTGGACTAAGGAGGTGAGTGAAAGAGATTTCTTTCCAGTACAAAGTTTAAGGTAGCAGAAGTACTAAATTTGCCCGTGTACTAGGCGCTACTAAAAAACTATGGTAGTGAAAAGTTTAAAATCGGCGAAGATGATGAGGGCGATCCTGTTTATATGAAAATGAAATATTTCCTTCGATACACGGAGAACGAGGGAATTTCCGATGACAGCCCGTTGTATATTTTTGATAGCAAGTTTAATGGCCCGCGCAAAAGAGCCAAAAGGTCGAAGGAATCTAATTCTGACAATGGGCCGACTGCAAAGAAGGCCAAAGTTGATGAAAAATGTTCCAAAATGAATCTGCTTAGTGACTATTCTGTACCAAGTTACTTCGAAGACGATTTGTTCAGTCTCACCGGAGAAGGGCGTAGGCCACCTTATAGATGGATTGTTATAGGTGGTGCTCGAAGTGGTACCGGGTAAGTTTATGGTATATGGCTACTCAGCTCAACCAGCAGTGGTTTATTTGTTGATTAATCATTAGAATTCATACTGACCCGTTGGGTACGAGTGCATGGAACGCCTTAATATTTGGTCACAAAAGGTATGATATCTTCAGCTTAGTATATTCATGTCTCGTATCCTTCTCAACAGGCCAATATAGATGGATATTGTTTCCCCCCGATGTCCCCAAATCTTTAGTAGATCCACCGATGAAGCCGTTTGACAGAGAGGCGGTTAGCTGGTTCACACACGTGTATCCGAAGTTTCAACAACAATCAGAGGAGATGCCGGGCAAAACCCTAGGTGAACAATACGGAATGATCGAAGTAGTGCAAAAACCAGGTGAAACCATGTTCGTCCCTGGTGGCTGGCACCATGTAGTAATGAATCTGGGTAAGTCCATGCGAGTCCTGCGAAATACACAGTCACTTAAATTTGATTCTTCAGACTTTACGGTGGCAATAACCCAAAACTTTTGCTCCCCAACCAATCTCGAGAGTGTATGGCTGAACACCCGCCATTCTCGGCCCAAGTTGGCGCGTAAGCTACTCAAACAATTGGAGCAACTTGGTACCGATGGGGCAACTTGCCCAGTGAAAAACTTCACCCCCCACTCCTCCAACTATTACAGAGATTTGGCGCTTCACATTCATACACTGGAATTTGTGCCAGCCTTATGTCCTAGCAGTGGCAGTAGTTCGTCTAGCTCAACTTCTAGCTCAGAGAGCGATGACATTGTTGTTAGCGATACGCTATCAGAAACAGACGGAAGCGATGGCGAGTGTAGGTGCTGCAAATGTAAGAGAAAGAGAAAGAGAGCATTGATCAGAAAATACAAGGTACTCGAGGCCAATGGGTATGCATAACCATGGTAAATACGCGGGCCACAAACCAACGCTGTGCCGATGCTGTATTGGTGTAATGCTTAATAGAAATTAGATTTATGAACAATTATAATCTTCCGATGAATAAAACTGTGATATTGTCGAGATTGAGCAAGCGTTGCCTAATGTCTTGGAGAGGCCGCTAGGTTACTCAAATTTGGTGATTTTCCTGTTTATCCAGGTTAAAATTACCTCTATGTTCTTGATATACTAAATATTATTGGTTGTAATGGTTGTGACAGTCGAACGTTTCGATGAGCAGTGGATCGTGAATGCACTCCATAGCGGATGATGGTTATTCCGTTATCGAAGATAGTAACCATCTATATAAACATTTTGGGTACTGATGATATATAATGACCGAACTGATGTTCGAATCACCGAAACCTAAAATATCCACAAGCATCGTGCTTTTTAGAGAACCAAACAATATTGCTTATTCTAATGGTCGTTGTAATAGCTCGCTTATGTGGGACAATTGCTTGAGAACCTGACTCTGGTCCAATTGATAGACAATGCAATTTGATGATTTATCTCTGAACGACCTTTTTACGAGTGCAGCTTGGAATCCTTATCTCGAACTTAGTACAGTGTCTCTTTATTTGTTGTCCTCCCCGCATGCGCTAAAAGAGTTACTACCTCATGTCCTTTGCCTTCTCTCTTCTACCTACTCTTGTATTATTTTTAATCGCGCCCTCTTTGACATACGGCTCCCTTCTACAACAGGATTGCATGTACCTCAGCCGAGTCTTCTACCCAACCTTGCATGGCCGGTGGTGGATTAATGACGATTATTGGAATGATTTCGGCCCAGATTCCGACGATTGCTGTTCTTGGTTTGGGGTCGAGTGCAAAACAAATACAGAGCGTCGGGTATATGGACTGTATGTACTTCAATGTTTGTTGAAGAGAACCCTAAATTCTCGAGATTAAGTCACTTTACTTCAGCCGCCTATCTAGTAACAACCTTACTGGCGAATTCCCAGACGATATTGACACGTTATCCGGTCTCAATTATCTGTATGCTGAAAGTTTTTCTTTGTTGTTGCTTCGCTCATGTTGGCGCCAGTACTGAACGCCTTTTTGAACAGAAAATTGGATGGCAACCATATCCATGGGAAAATCCCTTCCAACATAGATCGACTTGCGTACTTAAAACATATGTAAGTGCACCGGTATCTACTGCTTTTGACCATGTTTTGACCGTAGACTCGATTATTTAGTTCCCTGGAGGGATCCAAGCTTAACGGTAGTATACCTGACGAGCTTTTCATTTTAGCGCTCCAACATATGTAAGTTGATCAAATTTGTTCAGTAGGCACGTTGGTATGATTTCTCATCTTCCAAATTAGAAACTTCAATGACAACGATCTATGGGGCGAGATACCTGGGACTCTAAGGGGGTCTAGAAGTTATAACTATCTGTAAGTGTGGTGAATGATGAGCTGATTACCTAATCCATCTTTGACTAATTCAATTAACATTAGTGGATTCAAAAATAACCACCTTCTTGGGCAAATACCGCCGTTTAAGTTATCTGATGATGCCGATGGCTGTGATTTACAAGGAAATCAATTTACATGCATCTGGCCTGGCGCACCTTCCTCATGTAGTGGAACATCTGATCTCATTTCATGTGGTACAATCATTTGTTTCATTGGCTGGCGTATCACGTGCATTCACATTTACACTAATCACGTTATGCTAGAATCGCTCTTGCCATCCAATGGGCGCTCTTTCAACGAGGTCCTGAAAATTGGTATAGTGGTTGGAGTATTAGTGGCTGTAGGGCTGGTTATAGGGGTGATATGGTGGAGGAGAAAGCAAAAGAGGAAGCCAAAAACTTCACAATGGCCAGGTAGTTGACTGGAGTTTGTTTCGAGGTTTAGTGTGGTTGCTAACCTGTGCTCTAGGACTACCTTCGTCTACCAACGAGTTGCTCGAATATCCGATGAAGGCCGGAGAAGATTGCACGGTCAACTCGCCCGATTCTCCTTCGGGTAGAGCATACCCAGTCCTTGTCACAGGAGTACCGTATCGTCAAGGAAGAGTCCGGAAAGATTTCATTCCAGTAAATGCCGAGCAGCTCGAAATTCGAATGGGCGACAGTGTGGCGGTGAATCAAATTCGGCCAGGAAATTGGGTATATGGAAGAAACCTTAGTCGCCACCAAGAGAAAGAGGGTTTATTTCCACTAGATTGCGTAGCACTATGAAAAACACCTCCGCCCTGTCGGTTCATCCATATATCAAGGGAATCAGCCTACTCTTGATATATCTGTATCCATGCATGTGAATATCTTCCGTTTTATATTGTTCAGCTTGTATTTTCTGGCTCCATAAGCCTTCTGAAATCCATTGGAAAGGCAAGGAGAAGTGAGGGTGACCGAATCCTACACCAACTTCAATAATGTGTAGACCTCTCAATTGAAGGACGCCGCGGCATTAGTCTGGGGTATTAACTTTGCGATATACAAGTACAGGATTTTTGAAAAATAAATACAAAGCGATTGCTTAGCGTTCTTTCGTAAATACAAATCCGTTCGCAATTCTACCACAATTATCAAGCGGCTATAGGATGCACGCAAATGCACCGACCCATATCCTTTGGAGACAGCAGAAAGATACAACACCTCGGTTTCTGCTATACATATCGAGACTTGAACAACACACTATGAGCCAGCTGGCTTGAACCAAAATGCTCACCAAGCATGATGTGACAGCTAATCACTATTTATATAAAGGCCGGTTCTATGAACCAATTCGTTGGCAAGGATAAAAAGTCGATTGTTATAATAGTAATCTAATGTAGAGGGTAATAGGCCTTAGAGATATAATACTTGTTGCTTAGGTATGGGTGCAAAGTACGACTCGGAGTACACTACATCATTTTCAGGACCTCGATGTCTTTGGTAACCAATGGCTCAGAGCTGCTGGAAATCTTTGCGCATTCCTCAGTGTGCGGTACCAAGTACTTGTGAACCAGCCAACGATGAATGGTGGGCTTGTGATCCTTCTCAAAGACCTGGTGTTCAGAGTAGAAGTAGTCGCTGACCATGTCATTTTTGATCATCACCACCACTATTCTTAGGGCCGGATCAAACATAAATGCTACGGAGTTCAGGATCCCCTGCAAGGACATAGTATAGATTGACATCTCCACCAAGGTGACTGGAGTATTTCCGATATTGATGTCAATGCAGCTTTCGCCGCAGGTTAATAGCAAGACAAAGGCGATGGCGAACGGCAGTTGTGCTACAATCAGTACTAATGGGTAGAGTAAGATCCGGACAACTGCTCTACGTACGTTGCTATCACTAAGCGCGTTGAGCTGCCTGGCCTGATCTCTCTGGCCATCCTTGCTTCTGATCAGCCTATAGACGATCATAATCACCACAGACAAGCAGTACGTGACGGCGACAAAAACCACCACGGGGAGGACCAGGGAGGTGGTACGCGCACGATAGATGCCGGATAGAACGGCAACAATCAGTCCCAAGCCCAACGAGCCAAATACATAGAAGTATTCGTATCGCATAGTAACCCGCTTATTATTCAGAAATATTAGTTGGAGATTTAATGCTATGTTCATTGTTAGAAAGATCGAGCTCAGGTCCACGCCCAAGGCTATGACACGCAAACATCTCGTCACAAATACAGAGTCGGTGAAGGAAAACCCGATCAGAACACCACTCAGTACGGCATCAAGGGTTGCAATGTACGCGGTAAGCCTAAAGGACATCCGGTCCACTAGCGTTTTTCGATAGCACCTAATGCCAATGATGACTGCTATTACCAGAATAGATGCGACGATGGAAAACACGTTCAGCACTATGATACCTATCTGCATCATTTTTGCGATGGATTCTACTCTATGGGGTTCCTGCGTGGGGGTTGAAATCTCTTTACGGATGAGATGGATGGGTTCATCAATACCGAAAGTTCATCCGAGACTCCGAGTTATAAAGTGACTCTCCGTCAAGCCCGCTGTAATCAGCAAGTAAGCACATTTGTATCCCGCATCAATTGCGAATTAGGTTGTTTTTTACAAGCAAGTGGATCCAATCTAGCCATCATGGATAAGAAAATTCTGCAAGAGAGCAAATTAACCATCAATCATCTATTCCCCAAACAATGCACTAATCATTGCCTCTACATTATCGTAAACTGCTGGGCGGGTTTCTCCCGGACCAGTGAGAGAGTGCTCCAACACACATATGCACACGCTTGAGAGTGAGGAGGACAGGAGTACATAGATGCAGACTCGATCTTTTAGCGGCTGCTTCGACTTGATCTCATGCGAAATCTATATACAGCCCAGGATGGCACCAACAATGCGCAAACACCAACCTAGGCGCTTGATCATATCATACGATACACTCCGAGGTACATTAATGGTAAGAGGATGTGCGTAAAGTGCTGGTTCCAATTAATGTATGTGCTTCTGGGCAAAGCTGTCATCCATATCAGTCCTTTGGAGCGGACAATGAAGATTAATAGCAGCACATGGCACCGCAGCCCATGATGAAATAGCCATGGTATTCGTTTGAAAAGGGTGAAGGATAGGGGAGCCAATGTTGATCGATGGCCACTTGGACAGGTGTCAAGCATTGCGATCTGACCCAGCCTAAGAATCCAATTGTCCATATATGAGTGCGATCCAGGTATATGTATCCATGGCACGATCATGCATTTTGGTACTGCCGTGGGCTATCACGCCCTGAGTACTGAGTTGTAAGCGGGGGAATATCCCTTCTGCTTCCTGGCGAGTCTCAGTAGACTTGGCCGGTTTAAAGAACCGAGTCGATTCTAACTGAACTGCCGATTTCTACGCCAACGTTATCAGCAATTCTTTCGTAATCCTGATAACCAATAATCGATAACAAAGCCACCGATCCCTTGATTCGACAACGGTTACATCCGGTTACTCAATTCGTGCAGCGCAGATATCCGGCTCAAGAATTCTTTAGGCGTGGGCTCGACGCTCAATAAATGGAGGGTGGGTTTACAGATGAATCGAAGAAAAGTTCGAATTTAATGTGGTATACAGCCTAATTGAGGTTTACTCCAAACCTAGGATGAGGTAGACCTTATACGAATTGATGAGAAGTGCATGGTCTTCTACCATCAGTTTGCCCCGATCATACTCTACTCCAGATTTGCTTATCCTTTCACCAAAACAGTCGTATCGGGTTCTGCTTCACAAGGTTTCAAGTTTGATGCCAGAGTATCCAGGCTTAATTCATCCCATAAAAATCCAACCTGCTAACAATCGAGTTCGTTGCTGAAATAGCTAGCACAAGATGCCCAAAGCGTGCATGTTTCCTAAAACGAGCAACCAAACTCAGTTCATGGCCAGTTACCTCTCGCACTCTTTACAAAGGCGCCTGGCGGTCAGTGCAGCTGGAGCGCAGATATGGCTTAGAGGTTCGAATGTATCGAGAGATTTCAACAGTCATCTATATTCGTGCAATATGTAGCAGCAATATTGGACATCGCATTATCGTCATTACTTATCTTGCTTAATGAGTGATCACGTCAATTCCAAGCACAAATCATCCAACAGAACAAAAGTAAGCCCCGTATATCCTAAACATCAACCGTCCGAAATTAATTAATCACTACACGAAACCCAAGATACTCCCAAGTGATATGTCCTTACATTGGTGTACGGTCAACTGGTGGTAAATCAACGGTAGGCTTACCAACTGAATTTGGAGGTGAATATTTCCTAAAACTGGAAGGATAAACAGGGAAGTTAATAGGGATGGAATTCGCGGGAAAGTAAATCTTTAAATGTTTAGCAGCAATAGGAGTTTTGTTTCAGTTTGAACTGGTTGACAACCATGTTAGACCACCAATGTGCATCTTGGCTACTGACTGTGATGTTGCCTTTCTTCATCGCTGCTGGAATCGCACATATAAATGCCCTTGACGTGTCTCTTGGCATCCCAGATCAAATCTTTTGACGCAGGCTTTCAGTATATAATATAAAATGCTAAGTACGTAACACGCTAGCCCCATCATTTGCAAATGAGTTGCTCTCGTACCGTATGATCTGTATTAATGAATTGCTTTTAATTCAGTGGAAAACAGCGCCCTTTCGTGGATAACAATGATTGCTGACTTACTGATATCCTTGTCGTACATGGCCATCCCGGTAGAAATCTTCTTCTTCCAACGCACTCTGACCCTCCCTCTCCCAATGCTCTACAAGAGTGTCCTGCTTTTATTCGAGGCTTTCATCACTGCCTGTGGCGCCACCCACTTCGTCACCGTGTGGAGGCCTTTCGCCGATACCGATCTAGCCCTGTGTGTTGTCAAGGTAGCCACCGCCGTTGTCTCTACCATCACCGCAGCCCTCCTGATCCGAGTCTTTCCCAAGGCGTTCTCGTTGCCAGCCAAGGCAGCCTGGCTGGAGGAGGAGCTCGGGTCCCATATGCGGCACGAGCAGTCGCTCCGCATGGCCAACGACCTTCTCCTGAAGTTCCGTAAAATCACCCAGCACATTCGCAAGACACTTGACACCGCATCGGTCTGTCAGACCGCGGTATTCGAACTCTCGGTGGCACTGGGAGTTGGCTGTGCCATATACATCAAGGAAGGGGATACTTACGTTTGCGCTCATGAGGATTACAGAAGAACAAACGATCGCCATTTTCGCCATGTCGAGAAAAGTATTTTCTGGCAGAAGGTAGTGATCCCCATGGACAACAAGGCTATCAACAGAATGTCCACTTTGTCATATACGTGTTGCTTGAACCAGCGGGATCTCTGTGACATGGTCGGGGAAGGAGTGAATCTACCATTCAAGGCTGCTATGGGCGCCCGATTCCAGCTAGATGAATGTAATTCAGGATTCGTATTGATTTACTCAAGTGATGCGACCTGGAGTTTACCCGAGCAGGAGGTGGAACTTTTTGAGGATATCGTGGGCCAGATTGAGATTGCACTTCAGCAATCTGCCCAGATAAGGAACGAGGCCAAGGGAAAGCCACAGGAACCGGGGGCCCACACCAAAGCAGAGGAGACAGCTGGTTTCAGCCTCTCCAATCTTCACGAGAATACCTCACTTTCCATACAATCATCGTATCCATCTCAGGAGAAGCAGTGTGATACAACACCCATGTAACCTAACAATCCCGACATCTCTTTGCTAGTGAATTTTGGTGTTTTCTAATTTAATTCACTTGATTGGTCCAACTCTATACCCAACATCATCAAAGGGAACCATCTTGACCTTTATTTATCCGCATTACTTCAATGACGGCAAGTAAATCTTGAAGTGCGTAGCCTTCATTTCAAACAACATGTCTGGTAAGTGCTTGGAGGCGAGCATGATATTTGTCATCGAAGTTGCAGAACATGATGGGGGTAGATTCTAATGATAGTGATGCGGCACAATAAAACAATATTTACATGAATCCAAAAACATCGATGCCTCCTTGAAGATGCGAGCGAAATTGAATCCGGTAAAAATAGATGGTGGTTCGAGAAGTCTTGGTGCTCAATTGACCCTAGGACCGGGGTCTCAGGATTTACGTCTCTTGAACCGGAATTGATCCAGCTTGCTTTTACTTGCTAGGCGAACTGTATCGCTGGGTGGCTTCGTTGGGGAAATAATGGGTTTGGCGGCTGCTGTGGTCAAGGAAATATCTGTTACATGGGGATCTACACCCTTTTGGTGTTCGGTGGCGGGGGTGTGAACGACCTTCCGTGACGATAAAATCTTCGCTACTTCCCGCCAATCACCAAATTTCACGTTCTTGGGAAACGGAGGAATATCCTGCACTGCAGGTTCCTTGCTTGGATCGTAACTATGGTTGATGGGCAGTTTCTTGGTTGATGAATGTGTGACGTGAGGGTCGTCAATCGTGAAGGAGCTATCCAGATCTAGCGAAATGTCCTTGGAGATCTCAAATAACGCATCATGGGAATGTTGATTCTCATCTACGGCCTCACTCTTCGGAGTGTAGCTGTACTTGAATGTTAGCTGGGATTCTCTGGTCGTGGGTTTTGCTAGGCCATTCGCGGTTGGCGAACCGACAGTTTTCGTTGCTTTGGTATTTAGAAAGTTGCAAGTGGTTCCCGGCTGATTCTGGAGTTGATGAGAATCCACTAAAGCCGCCATTTCCTGCTCCATGGTGTCATCAATAAATATATCATCGTCCGACTCAGGAATATCGATAGCTGCATTCTCGTGAGTATTTGTGTCAAAACTCATTTCGGGGCTTTGAGGGATTATGGGTAACTCGTCGTATTCTATATCCTCCAAGTCAATTTCTATGGGTGCCACTCTATTTGAACTTTCATACGCTCTGGAGCCGGATGTTTCAGAAACGATAGCCGCTTCCCGTGATGTCGACGGCCTGGAAGCGTTATTTTCAGGAAAGATACCCTCCAATCCTTGCATGATCATAAAATCGTCAGCATCATCCTCGAGGTCCATCATAAGCGGGAAACTCTCATCAGCATTCGACGCCTGTATCTCGGTGATTACTGGCTTAGTGTTGCCCTTCAAGGACTTGGGCCTTCTCGAGGAAGGGTAGGCGATTTTGGATGGGATAACATCGTTCATATTCAGATATCCCTGCAGCTGCGCACTGTACTGATCTTCATCGTCCATAAAACCTAATGTCTCCATTCCGCTCATTATATTTACAAAATCAATGGTTCGTTGGGAATGAGAGACCAGGTATGTTGGACTTGGAGTAGTTTGGTATTTCGCAAATTTAGAAAGAGACATATTCGAGCCCTCGATTCTGCTAAGAAACCGAATATACTGTCCTTCGATATCATCGTCCTCGTCCTTGATCAGGTGCACGTTTTGCTCAATTGTTTTCCGACGAGATTTCTTGGTTTCTTTGACTAGGTATTCCGGAATAACCAGCGTCTCCTTGCTGCACACTGGGTTGACATCTTCCGGTAATAGTTTTGGATTGCCGTCGTAAAGACTGATTTTTGAACCAGACGCAATGGCCCGTTGAATAGATTTATACGTGTTTTGCGATTGTTTGTACATCTGCTCTTCTTTTCCTTCGGCAAGCAACATACAAATTCTACCTTTTCGCTTACGACCCGTACGCCCCATTCGTTGCAGCAGTCGAATCGGAGAGTTGTGGGAATCGTAGCAAATGATAAGATCGACTTCACCGATATCCAGACCCTCTTCGCCAATGCACGTAGATACGATCACATTGTACCCGCCTTTTTTAAACGCGGTTAGCACCGCCAACTGCTCTTTCTGTGTGTAGCCTTTCTTGCTCTTCTTAGATGCCTGACCTACGAAGGACATCGGTCTGATCATTGGTGAATGGTCGTTAAGTGATTTAACAATCTCATCAACGGATTCGCGGTATTCGGCGAAGATCATAACCCGGGTTTGGCTTTGAGCGTCTTCCTCCAAGCCATCGTTGTTCTCTTGATGGTTCACAAAGTAGTTGACCACGTAAGACACGAGCTTCTCTAGCTTGGGATGTCCGATAAACGTCGGCTCTTCCATCATCTTTTCTATACGATTCATAAGGTTGACGAAAACGGGGTTCTTCAACAAATCTTGACGAGCTCTGGATATTCTCTTTCCGTCCTTCGCCTCTTGAACAATCCCATAAAGTGCGCTATAAAAAGGCCTCACCCCGTGTTGGCACAATAAGCTGTAAGCGTGCGATAGTGCAAGGCAAATCCCAAAATCACCTTCGACAGTGGCTTTCTGCTCTGGAGAGAAGGCTGCCGAGTTTGCACGGAATTTATTTCTTGCCAAGATGAGCATATATCTGGATACCCGTTGGGGGTCTTTTTCCCAGATTGCCTGCATCCTGACAAGACGAGAGGTGTAAGGCTCCATGCATATGCAAAACTGCTTTGATATCTCCTTGATCGTGTTCGTCAGTGGGACCACGATGACATCGACTTTTCTACCGTGAGTGTACTTTTGGATATCAAGCGATTCCTCGGATCTAAGCTCGATATTGGAGATTTTCAGATTGTTCACCACGTCTTGGACAGTCGTATTGTCAGTACCTGGCGTAGCTGACAGCGCTAGAATCCGAAAGAGCGGGTTCCTATTAGAAAGCTCCCTAACCACAACGCAATTCGCGTGCTCCCCTCGAGCCCTATGAGCTTCATCGATTATCAGACATACGATATCCTCCGCGGGGCAAGTATCCCGTACCAGGTCATTTTGTAGCACCTGGGGGGTTAGAAAAAAAACTCTTTTATGGACCCAATCAACCTTTCTCTTGTCTGGGGACTGGGCTCCGGTCAACTCCACTGTATCTTCCTGAGGGATACCACAGATATTGTGGCAAGCCTCAATCTGCTGGGCCACCAAGGGCTTCGTCGGGGCCATAAATACAATCTTCCCCTGAGGAAACCAACGGTAATGATTGTACATGACTACGGCAGCAATGAACGTTTTGCCGAGACCGGTTGGAAGGGATACCAAGGTGTTTTGAAACAGCGCTTTTGACACGATATTGAACTGGTAATCACGGAGGGGATAATTGATTGGATAAATCCAGGTATTGATCGCGTCCGGGTCGCATCGAGATATGTCCACCGAAGAGTTTGGGGAAAACTTCAACACCGAATTCGAGGCGTTGCTGGGTGTTTTCTACAGGGAGCATTCAGGTGTAAACACCGGGAATAGACTAGGATAGAAGAAGTATACATACGGTGGGTTTCTTGGTCGGCTTGGAAATGGTATCGGGGTTTTCTTTATCCATGGCAAACATACTCCAAAGGGTTTTTTGATTTCCGGCATTGGAGTTGGAGCCGGTATTTTTCTTCTTACTGTTCAGTGTTTTGGGTATCGGCTTGGTGCGTGAAGTGGGTGGGTTGCGTGACATGGTCTAATACGGAGTTTAATATGAGTAAGTTGTACAGAGTACTCTCAAGTAATGTAAAAGAATGTATATTACAGGAAAAGCTCCGTCGTTGCTAAAATCAGAATCGGGAGGATTGAAACCAAAGTTGGCTTTTGGTGTTGGTTTGAAGGTCTGGTGTGAAGGCGGAGGTATGTGATTAGTGGACGAATGAGTGGTTGGGTGTGAGGAAACGGCCTGTTTTTCTATTTGGTCAACAGCAGCCAGAAAAGCATCATCCAGTGCGAGATCATCAAAGTCATCAAATTCATCAGCCATGACCAAAGCGTATTACAGTATCAGTGAGTATGTCAAGGAATTTTGCTTCAAGTGTTACTGGAGGGCTAACCAGACAAAGGGCGCTGATTGCATTGTATGGTGGTATAAAGCAAGTGAAATGTTTATTTTTTACAATCACAGATGAATTTACAGTCACTATTGAGGGTGTTTTAGCAACCACCCATGAAGTCTCAGCGAATTCTTGTGATTTATGGAAATGTTTTATATCAAGTGATTTTCGGTAGATATTTACAACTGCATGATTGGCCTGAATCGTTGACGGCAGGTAATATCAACATAGCCACGATAAGCTACTGCGGTGCATGAGCTTGTGCAGGAGATACGCTGAAAGGGTAGGGTTTTGCTAACCTTCCAGTCAATCGTGTTGTTATACGCCTTTGCTCACCGCAGTAGACTTCATTGATGTTGAGTGTACTCTTCAACCGTTTCGTACCTGATCTTTTGCGATGGGTGGTTTTATGAAACGAGCTAATGCTTTTCTTTCTAATCTCGAGAGCAAACTCAAACCTCTTAAATGGGACTTGGCTCTCGGTTTGCATTTCAACTCTACGAAAAGCCTTGACTAGCCAGTTTAATTGCAACTAGTCAATAACACTTGTTTCATTGAACAGTATTAAGCAAACCCTCAACAATACGTAGCACCGTAGTTTTTGAATAGTTTATTTCCATTGAGTAGCGGATGATGATTTTATAAGATAGAGTGGAACGTTAGAGTCGAATAATTAAATAGCTATACACCAATTTTTACAGAGGGTTCCGACGAAAGTTACGTTAATGCTCGAAAATGTACCTAATTCCAATATTTGGGTTCTGTATCGTAATCTTCGTATTCCTGGATATCATCACTTGAAAACGGAGGTGGTGGTGGTGGTGGTGGTGGTGAAGAGGATGGCATCACAGGGCATACTGCGCTCTGTCGGAGTGAGGATAGTCTCTGCTCATTGAGGTATTTCTGACTTCTTTGTTTGTGATGTGACATTGTTGATTTTCCATGAGATTCGCTACGAAGTTGGGAGGATTGCTGTAGCGCTATCTCAATCTGACCCACGATATCCTCAAAGAGCTCCACCTCTTGTTCGGGTAAACTCCAGTTTTCATCGCTAGAATAAATCAGCACGAACCCTGAGTCTGGTTCATCTAATTCGAAACGCACGCCCATAGCAGCCTTGAATGGTAGATTCACTCCTTCTCCGACCATGTCACAGAGATCCCGTTTGTTAAGGCAGCAGGCATATGATAACGTGGTCATTCGGTTGATGACTTTGTTATCCATTGAGATGGCGATTTTTTGCCAGAACACATCTTTGTCCGAGTGGCGAAGGGAATGATCATTCATGCGTCTGTAATCCTCATGAGTGCAAACGTAAGTATCCCCTTCCTTGATGTATATGGCACAGCCAACTCCCAGTGCCACCGAGAGTTCGAATACCGCGGTCTGACAGACCGATGCGGTGTCAAGTGTCTTGCGAATGTGCTGGGTGATTTTACGGAACTTCAGGAGAAGGTCGTTGGCCATGCGGAGCGACTGCTCGTGCCGCATATGGGACCCGAGCTCCTCCTCCAGCCAGGCTGCCTTGGCTGGCAACGAGAACGCCTTGGGGAAGACTCGGATCAGGAGGGCTGCGGTGATGGTAGAGACAACGGCGGTGGCTACCTTGACAACACACAGGGCTAGATCGGTATCGGCGAAAGGCCTCCACACGGTGACGAAGTGGGTGGCGCCACAGGCAGTGATGAAAGCCTCGAATAAAAGCAGGACACTCTTGTAGAGCATTGGGAGAGGGAGGGTCAGAGTGCGTTGGAAGAAGAAGATTTCTACCGGGATGGCCAGGTAGGAAATGGAGATAAATAAATCTGCCACCATAGTCACCCAGGTTATTGGCGTGTTATCTAAGACCGCAGTGGAAGATGTTGTTCAGCATCATGCTAATTTACAGCAATGGTTTTGGAAGCAACATAATATTTACCTGGCATTGTTATTTAGTAGCCTACGATCCTTGAACGCAAAAGTATTCAAATTGAGACGAACGTATTTTCGTGACTGTTCAAATTCTGAGTAGCCACCCAGGATGAACAGTCCTGGAGAGCAGCAGCAGGGTTATATAACTACTGAAATATCCAATGGATTGTAATGAAGAGCACTTCCGACTTGACTCAAATGTAACGATGACGCTCTCTGGTATTTCAAAGTGAACTCGTACCATTATCAGAAATTGGGCTTTACCTGATACTGACTGAAATCCAATATTTCCCCAATTGCATCAGCAATCTTTCCGATTTGAACGATGCGTACACGTCTAGACCATTCGAATCTCACTTCCCCTGAAAGTGAACGGCAACCAAGATACTTGAAAGTTATTTCGATTCGCACTTTATTTTGCTTCTCAGGGGCAAATGGATTTTGGTCGATGATTGCCCATCAGCAAACGATATGAGCTGTTGGAAATTTTTACCGGTTGCGAATCTCAAATCAAGGGATACATTCTATTTTCGTCTCTCTATCACGCTTAAGTATAACTACAAAATCCCACTCATGCTTGGACGAAACCTCATCCGAGACACCGTTAGCCTGTTCGGAGGTTCCACAAAGACATATGGGGAGACAATTCATTCGATATGCTAATAATTATCAGAGCCTTGAAACATGTATTTCAATAACTGATAAAACTACCCATGGTTTTATACAAAAGAACCATAAGGATTCTAACCCTTAGCTCGGCTCAAAAAACGCTCATCGTTCGTGGATTTGATTGCGTTTGCTTGAACAGAGGCGACCCTCAAAATAATACAATGGTCTCTCAGGCCACAATCAAGATGCTAGAAGTGCATGTATGGTGAATTTATGTAATGAATTTCAATTCCCAATGTTCATTGATGTTGAGGCACCAGCCTTTGGCTATCACAGAGATATTTTGGGATTACCAAGCTAAATTAATGTCCTTGAGACATAATGCCAACCCAGAAATCCCGTTTGGTAATATCGGAGTTTGAGTTATTAAAAGTTTGAGACATGGAGTTGGAAGCAGATGGCTTTATGTACCAAACATGTAGGACGGGCCTCCCAGATGAGTTATGAATTGTGTCGGATGAGCCACCCGGTTGAAATCAATGCTGAGCTAAACCCAGTGCGAAATGATTTTTGGCAAACTGCGCCAACCGACACAAAAAAGGAAGTCAGTACCATAATAATTAAGATCACCACTACTACCATCATGACCGATCATACACTTATTCGATTCATTCGCAGATCAGATGAGATATTACACTTGCAAGCATGGCTAAGCAGAAACATTCATAATAATAATATTTCACAATCAATCCATTAGAATATACAATATTTGCGAGATTAGTGTGGCTATTTACAAATATCAGGAAATAGTGCGAGTATGGAGTGTTCAAGACGGCCATGATCTTACAGAAATGGGTTGAAATATGTACACGATAATCTACAGTATCAACAATTAGGCACTCAGCACATATCGATATCATCCAAATTGACTGATGGAATCATCTCAGAATCCAGGCTAAGCTCCATGTGCTCCTGTCCGTAGAATGTTTCTGATAAAAAGTCATCAGGTAGATACTCGTACTGCCTATCTGGGCTAGTGAATACATAGCGCATTCCTTTTGAAAGGGGAGTTTGTATTGCATGCTGTGCCAATCGACTGAATGTCATTCTCGGCGTGACTACTATTCGATCCTTGATGACTCTGTTCTTCGTCCGCAGAGTAACCGTTTTCAGCGGGCGTCTTTCTACTTTGGGAAATGGTTTAATGTCACTGCTTGGCAACCGCTTTGGCTATCAAGAAATTACCTCTGGGACAAGCAGTAGCTGCCAACCGAGCGAGATCATAAGTTACTAAGCAGATGTTTTCCCCATTGGGAGGCGTTTGCAGTCGCGGTGATGGCGAAGACGGCTGAGATATATCGCTATCGAGGATGCTGGGGGATATATCCTGTGTTGTCATCACAGTTTGTACATCAACTTCCATGGGGAGAGCTTGAAAAGGGACTGTTAATAAAAACCTGTCCTTTTTTTGAAGACAAGTGGCCGACATCCTCGGGGCGCTTTGTATTGTGAACCTTGAAGTCGACCGCTTCGATAAAAGATCTCCGGAATTATCAAATATATTAACGCTATCTACATGGGGTTCAGTGTGAAGTGTTAAAACATCAAATCTTGATGGCCCATGTGATAAGATCAGTTTGACCTCGAATGCTCCTGCTTAACCTTCTCCTTGATACTGGATTTGTCAACGTTCTGAGAGGAGAAAACCGATTAGCACAAAGCCTAGAACTTCCAGTACTTGGCTCAGCTACAAGACTGCTCTTCTTGAAGACTGCAATAGTTGAAAAACGTCAGCGTATACCCTAAGCGCTTTGAAAACCATATGGAAAGTAGTAGGCTAACCTTTGCTCCACCTCCAAAATATCGAATTGCACGCCATGCAGAGCTTCACCTCTTTACAGGTTTCATCCCAAATTAGCCTTTGGGAGAGATTCCCTTTTAGCCAGGTCATAAAAATCTCGTCATCCGGAAACACACTTCGGCGTCGGAATTCAACCCTGTATCCTTGCTTTTTCTTGTTCCATTGGATTTCAGCAGCAGGACAACGGCAATCTTCAGTTCCGTATTTCCCGGCGCAAGTTAAGCAAGTCAAACAAATGACGCAGGCGTTGGGGCGCAA
The DNA here is from genome assembly GCA_002104905.1 of Basidiobolus meristosporus CBS 931.73. Taxonomy (NCBI): domain Eukaryota; kingdom Fungi; phylum Basidiobolomycota; class Basidiobolomycetes; order Basidiobolales; family Basidiobolaceae; genus Basidiobolus; species Basidiobolus meristosporus. Next base: position 140,665 of record MCFE01000106.1, on the reverse strand, counting down.
ATTCAACGGGGCTTGAGTGGCAAAGAGATTGGTGGAAGAGGGCTTTGTGGCAACAGGGCCATGCTTAAGCTTAAAGTTGGTAGAGTAAACCTCAGACATCGCTGTAGTTGAAGGCTAGTAAACTTGACTGTGTGAACACTGTGTACGAATAAGGTTTTTGTTGTTGATTGAAGACAAGTATTGTCAAAAAACGCAGTTGGTTGAGTACTCCTAGCTTTGCCATCAAGTATGTTTCTACCTTTTAAATGCCTCCTTAATCCAGTGGCAATGCCATTACGTTCGTACAATAAATCAATCCAAACCCCTTGGGAAATTTGGTGGTTTTCAATCTATTGCATTCTGACATTTGTTGGATTTATTCGGAATACTCCGATTCCTTTCTATTTTGAGAATTATATCAAGATTTCGTGTAATTGATTCCGGGATATTTGCATTCGTACATACATGCCGGATAAGATTATTCACGCATTATGTATTATGGGAGTGCTACCAGGGATGAATGTTGCCTCCGCCTCCGTGTTACCAGGTAGGCCTACATCCTAATCCATGAGATGACGTGTATCCAGGCCGTTGACTTGAATGCCTCAATAACTGCTTAGATAAGTCTACAAGTATTGTATGGACTATGTTAAATATTACAGCGTATTGTGCACTCGAAGAGATCTAGTCGTCAGGCCCCATACGAGCGTTGAAGCGCTACGAACAGCTTTCGGCGGCATCAGAGAAAGCTTCGAAAGTAGTATGTCCTGGGTTGGGTGAGACGCTGCCGTGACTACCAGAAGCATGTTTAACTTGGGCTGTATTATACAAAATACGAATTGAAGAATGAACGAAAGGTAGGTGACCATGGGACAGCATTCTCTAAATTTACACATCCACTAATTAATTTTCCATGGTAAACTTCATTTCTTGTGCAACGAATATCGCGGAAATCCTAATTAATTTTATACATGTACACCGAATAGGTTATTGTGAGCAATCTGGATCACTCCGACGTGACTGAATGATCTCGACATTCACCAATACTTGTACCCAACCATCTACTTGAATATGTTGGAGACTTGCCTATGCCTAGAGCCAGTAGGTAATCTGTGACATTGGCGCTTGCCAATCGTACTAATGTCGCTCAATAAACAACGGTCACTTCTAGAAAGCTGACCGGAAATCTCACGGAAAATTGTCTGGAAGCGTTGCCTTGAACCCAAACCGAAGCCGGCATATGTTTCCAGAATTATCAACTGCGCTTATCGATATCACGCCAGGATAGTATAGAAATCAGAGGCAGATAGAACTCCCCACAGATCACCTCCACATATTTTTGATGACTGATCATATCAGCCAGTTCAGATACTCTGCTGGCTTCCCAAGAAAAGTCCTCATGTTAACTCTCTTCCATGTGCCTAAATGAGTAGGATTGAGCTAAATCTAGATTCATCGAACAATTACGAGGGTTACAGAAGGTTGGCTGTTAACCAAAATATGCCCCTCTGGGCAACAATTAGTCGGGACTGGAGTATGATTGGCTGATTCGGAGAAGCATGTGATTTCGCGAATCCAGCAAGATCAAAGTTAATCGGCAGAATCACCAGCATATGCAATGGTTTTGTCTAGATTCTATTTGGAGCGGGGAAACTTCAGAATACAGTGTTCAAAAACTGATCAAATCTAGCCTTCTTATAAGTGTACAGTCCATCTGGGTAATAAAACAATAATGGAATCCAATATATTGTAATGCTTCAAATGTCATCTTCTTCCCAAATAGGTGTTAGAATTTGTGTCCAGACACTAGGCCCATCTCCATAGTCCAATCAGGGTTTATTTACCAAATTCGCATGGGTCGCTAGCGAGGCTTTTCAAAAATATAAACGCAACACCGGCGGCACAGAGCCCGCACATACCATCGAGCGGTTCCTCCCTTGAAGACATCATGAGCGCGGTAGTGAATTTCTTCCAGAGTTGCCTCTCCATTCGTTCATTCTCCGATGTCTTTACCATTATCATCGGCTTGCTACTTGTTTGCGTTCTAGCAGACTGGGGAAATCAAAAGGTATAGGTCTGTCTTTTGCCGCGAACACGATGGATTGGCATAAACAAGTTTTGTTTTTCAGTACGGAAAGAAAGATCCAAACGCCCCTCCTATGGTTCCGTATTGGGTTCCTTTCATCGGATCAATGATTAGTTTCGGGATGAATCCTGTCGAGTTTCTGACCGAGAATCGAAAGAAGGTACAGTGGCTGCGTGACAAACGGCCGGACCCTTTCACCGATGAAGGGTTTAACTGACTTTGATTGCATAGTATGGAGACGTCTTTACCTTCTTGATGTTTGGACGTAAAATGACATACGCTCTCGGTACTGAAGGAAACAACTTTGTCCTGAACTCAAAGCATAGTCATGTCAATGCTGAAGAGGCGTACAGAGCCCTCACCAAACCGGTGTTTGGAGAGGGGGTTGTATACGATTGTCCAAACCACATGCTGATGGATCAAAAACGGTATTTTCGTTAAACCAAGCAATTGCTGCATCTCTGAAGTGCTGACTGAGGCGTTTAATATAGGTTTGCCAAAGAAGGCCTGTCCTTCGATGCCTTGAGAACCTACGTCCCAATGATAGTAGAAGAGACTGTGGATTACTTCAAGTACTGTATCTGAAACGGTAGCTTGCGCTTTTTTACCTCTACTAAATGGCCTTTAAATAGACGTTGGAGCGAGAAATCTGGCGAAGCCGAAGTCGATACTGCATTCGCAGAATTGATCATCAATACTGCTTCCCGATGCCTTATGGGCAAAGAGATTCGTTCTCAGCTTGATGAGACAGGTGATTGCTCCACGTTTTTTAGATATTACCCAGACCGCTAACGCGCCTACAGTTGCACATTTAATCCATGATCTGGACAACGGTTTCCAGCCCATCAATTTTCTTTTCGAGTGGCTTCCTCTTCCTAGCTACAGAAAACGCGATGAAGCGCATATTAAGTTGACTGATGTTTTCCTGAACATTATCAAGAATAGAAGACAAAGCGGCGATATGGTGTGTATTTCACGAGTTTTTGTAGAATCCCTCGAATTAATGGCTAAGCGAACTCTTAGAACAACGAGGATATTCTTCAGCACCTGATGACTGCGACCTACAAGGACGGCCATCAAATGACTGATAAGGAAGTCGCTCATATGATGATTGCTTTATTGATGGCTGGCCAGCATACTAGTGCTGCCACCTCCACCTGGGCGTTGATACACATTGCGTATGATCCTGAATTACGGTAAGCACAAGCTCTCAAGTACGTCGAACCTGGCAAGCCGGTGCTGACGTTTTACGTTGTCGATCAGTTCTCAAATCTACAAGGAACAGAAAGAGATCTTTGGTGAGGATCTGAAGCCTCTCAACTTCAATGATTTGAACAAGTGCAAGGTCCTGGATAATCTGGTTCGCGAGACACTTCGGATGCACACTCCTATAGTGGCGATCATGCGAAAGGTCGTCCAAGAAGTCAGCTATCCCAAATCCGATATCGTGGTCCCCAAGGGACATTATCTTTGTGCCAGTCCTATTATTACTCAACTTTCCGAGGAGCATTTCGAGAATCCTATGCAATTCGACATCACTCGTTGGAATTCTATCAACTCCGAGGAAGAGGATGATTCCATTTTCGGAACAGCCGGAAAGGGTGCCAAGAATCCCTATCTTCCCTTTGGAGCTGGACGCCACAGATGTATCGGTGAGCCATTCGCTTACGTTCAAGTCAAGACGATCCTGGCCACTGTCGTACGCCTGTTCGAGATTGAGCAGATACCGAACAAGGAGTTCCCCTCTCCTGATTACACCAAATTGTTTGTCACTCCTGAGGCACCCGTCAAATGCAAATACACAAGACGCGATTAGAGAAGTGGAAAAGAAGGATATTAATCCGTTCTCTATGCACCCCGGATCCTAACCATCCCTTACTTATCTCCAATAATTCAATTTTGCCTATAGAATCGACTTGAAAGCTAATAAATTTGCTACCCTCTCCGGTAATCCAAATAATCTGCACATCGACTATTTGGGCGTTGCAGTACATCAGGATGATAGCTGAGCAGTTATTGGAGCTGTTGGGTATGAGGGTACTACGGGATATACTTGGATTTATTGATAATCAACACAGACCCATAGACGGACCGAAAATGTGTGGAATATTGATTTATTTAACTCTATGCGTCGCTCTTACTCCTGGATTAAAGGCCATGGAGCTACGCGGACATGGCGTGAATTCAAAATTTCGGTTGGAGCGTGGTCATTAGTCATAAGATACCATAGGCCCTCCAAGGGTTGACGCATTGCTGATCGTGAGTCGGGCAATGTGCCTTTGTGCCAGATGATATACATAATCGTCAATAAACAGCCGCAGGATTTGAAAGGATCCTAAACATTGGTTTGAATGGGTGATTTGCTGTTAATCCCCATCCCCATCCTATTTCAAGTGAAGCAGTTGTGAACTCACCAAAACTCTGGGCACTTCGAATGGAGAGATCCCGAACAACGAGTGATCCGAAGTAGGACCATTTCATGACAAATGACTGAATGTTGCCTATTCCATCTATACTAGAATTCTACGCGAATTAAGCATGAGAATGGCTGGATGAATTTCAAAATCAACTCGAGGTACTACCTCGCCGACGTATCTGCCGTATATCTTTTCGATCCAGCAAACCCATTGTTCAAGAGGAGCCGAGGTTTCCAGCAGCTGCTTGATATCGATCTCCACTGGTTCACATCCCAGATTAGTTGATGACGTTGGATCAAGTGGATGTACTTGTAACATACATATCTGAACCAAGTCGGCCTTGGTGCAATGACAAATGACATATGCCTGATCACGCAAGGAATGGAAGTCAACGTCAGCCCAATCAAGGGCCATTTGTGCCGTCTGCTCTTTGTTCTGTATGATCGACGATACAGACCGGCTCAAATGTTTGAGAGAACAAAGTTTCAGCAAGATCCCGGTAAAGGTACGAGCTACTTGAGGCAGTTGAGAACGCTGTCTGTATCGGAAATGATTGCTCAAAGGTTACCTTCGAGCTTCCTCGTTTTAAGCAAAGGTGGGTATTTGTAGAGGGCGGTGGTGATCCATCCGCTTAGGCCTGCTGCAAAGTTATGGATAGCTTGAATGGTGTCCAATGGAAGTAGGGCTGGGTCGTCTGTGAGCATCAACTGGGAAATATTCTATCAATAGGATGAATATGGATGCAGTCAACATTCAACCGATATGGCTCAACTCACGTCATAGAGCCGCGCGTCATCTTTTCCGATAATACGGGTGATCTCAGGGGCTTCAGTGATGCTCTCGAATCGTGGTGGAAGCTCCAACCAGAATCGTTTAATGGTTGCTGCAATCTATAATTACGATCGACAGAAGATCGTAAGTGCCAATGGCCTAGATCACAGGAGCCAATGCAAGTCATGTATCGGAGTACTTGCCTCATCGAAGTTTTGAGACTTGGCAAGTTCATAGACCTTCTGACAGTGAGATCGGTAAAGCGATATGAAGTCCGTTGCTGCAGGGAGCGGTATTGTGGCAAGATCGACGCCATTAAGTGACTCAAACTCAATGGAGTAACCTGGGCCGTTCAGATCGTCGTTTGAAGGTGGGTCATTCCTTGGAAACAGGTAGTATGACTAACTCTGTACATTAGTATTGCTAGCTACGCTTAACCACAAACCATTCATAAGGGGCACTGGCAGTTTGGATGTGCTTGGAATGGATTCCCCAGTAATGGTATGTAACCTGCAGAGTGAAGGATGGTTCTTTGGTCCTGTGATGAGATTCTTGGATACATCTGACACGCGATCAAAAAGGATATTTAGACTGTCCACGAGTGCCCAGTCTTCTTGTTGTGATGTTTGGAAAGACGGACCTAATGATTTTCCCAAAGCTGGCTGAGTTTATATGTGGTACGCCTACCCTATCACAAAAAGAGGTGTAATGGCTATACAATGTTTCTCTAGGAGTGCTTTGATCATCCACCTGTTCGTAATTGTCAATTAACCTATGGTTTTGAGAAACTCATTCAGCTTCTTATTTCGCAAGTGCTCTGCAAAGTGGCTATTACCATGTGCTAATCAATATAGAGCGTGCGTTATCAGCTGGCCCCGGTGGAGATTCATGTTCTTTTGCTCCAAGCGATCCCACGTTCTCCCGGGATCCCAAAGCGAGCCTGCAAAACTTGTCTGTACTTGAAACGCTAGTCTCTACATCTGAAGGCGGTTTCAATGTAGACTTATATTCAGGTATAGTTCCTTCCATATCTGAGCGCTTGATACTGGGATTCGCTGTTGGCCTTTGTATGGGATGTTGTGTGACGAGGGGATTGGATTCCGTTTCGGTGGCAACTGAAGGAAGCTGTGACTTGAAAGCAGAATCCATTGAAGTACGAGAGAAGCTGGACGGTGGTGGAAGGTAGGTACAGGCATTGTCACTAACTTGGCCGGATGCTAAGATAGGTGCGAGCGTTGTGGAAAAGGATGCATCTGGCGAGGTTGGAGAGTGGTGTAGATCGGTTGGCAATGAGTATTTAGAGTCCATTCTGTTCCTAAATGGAGGGTATGTTGTCAGGGATTGGATCAATATATTGCAATGAAATCAACTCCAATGCACAGAGGAACTCGAAATGAATGTAAGTCTTCCAAAAGATACTCAACAAACAACCTTAAACCGGGCGTCAGATCATATATATATTAAGAAACCCTGCAAAAATATTATCAAGAGCAGGGATTCAGGGTGAGTGATATATGTACTAAGTAATAGGGGCTGAATGTCAAGAAGAGGTGCAACTGCAATCGGCCAAGTGAAGTGACCTCTATATCTTAGTGGCTGCTACCCACTCCTCCACATTGGTAGTCGCCAATAGTATATGAGATGTAGTCGCAAATTTACTTTATTGGTTGCATCCAAACTGAAATCTGACTGGGATTTCAGAAGTCGTAGTCACACCTGGGAATGCGATGGTTGGAAATTTGTCTAGTACAGACAATCATATTTGTTGAGTTCCAGGATCCATTGTCCTTGCTTTATTGGTGCACACCAATAGGCTTGGGGACTGAACCAAATCGACCTAGTATATCGGAGATTCAGCAATGATACAGTCGAAGGAAATCGCACTTCCCACCGAGCTACTTGCGCCGGGAATCGCCAATCTGGTTGAATCTCCATTCTGCATGTATCTGACAAGTCAGGATGCATACAGACGAACACAGGCGGGTGCAGTGACTATGTTTGATACCATGGGAAAAACCACGGGTGCATGTGCCATGGAACACATCCCGTGGTATAAAGCCCTATATGTTACAAGATATTTCTGGTTCTACATAGATTGTGGCGTTGAGAGGGCTATTATGGGTATGAACATGTCCTACCGTTAGGATGGCACAGCAGAAACCACATTCCGTGGCTTCGCGAGATCAAGAAAATGTATCAGCAACGTGTACACGACAGCAGTCAGACATTGAATAATCAACAGGCCTCTAGCAGAAACTACATGATGATATCATACCTCCATAACTCAAATCCCAGATGTTAAAGGTCAACATATGCACTATCCGCGCTGACCAATGATGCGCTTAATTCGTCCCAATCATCATATGGTACGTTTTGTTGGTAATTCGCCACCGAAAAGTATGTAAGATGGGATGAAGTGTTCAACTCGCTGCCGTGTGGGAATCCTCACCATGTCAAGTTAGTATTTCCTGATCGTGGCGACAGTAGTTTACTCTGTAGCACAGAATCCCAAGAATGTGTCATGAGCGTATCATTGACATCTGCATATCCCAATGCCTCGGGGGTTTTGAGGTGTGCCTTTGTATGCAACCATTATCAACTCTCCTTGCATCAGTACCTCAACTTTAACTTCGAATCACCTGGCATCCGGAGATATCACTCATGTTTGGTGTAGCGTGAGCAGATGTACAGATTCTAGAATAGTTCTCCGGCTACCAATTTACTTTTCCAAGGACAGGCACCTCTATGCGTAGAAGCTGATTGAGGCTAACAGCCAAGATTGCTGCGTAACCACCATCTATCACAAAGTTCAAGGAGCGCCAATGCATGCCTGCATTCAATACCGAATTTATCATCCATATGGTGCTGATCAACGTAGCAACGATCCAATCCTTTTGCATTTGGGGCACCGTGCTTTCTCCGGATAGCAATAGCCCATCTCTGAAAAGCACTTCACAAGAGCAACCAATTCGGCTTGGATATCCTGGCTCATGCACCAGTTTCATGGTATTGTACTAAGATGGCCAGGCCCGTGGCGTAAGAACATGTGCAATCCAGGACTTTCCAGTTTCACATTTCCATTTGGACTGTTTCTACAATAGTTCCCAGCCTTCATTGTGCTTCAAAAGCCAAAAATGGGGCTGATGCAGGAAGCCCATCAAGTTTGAATTATCATATTCTTCCGAGTGTAGCCTCGGTAAGCACACCAGTGATCATGAATGGAATAGACGAGGAAATGTAACTATCTGAACCAATAAGATGGATCTATATGTTAGAGTCCAATGTAGAGAGATATTGTCGATCCCATGAAATTGCCATCATTTACTACGACTCTGACTGCAGCTTGCAAACACTGTTTGGTGTAACGTTTCCTTCCTATTGCAGAAAGAAACTAGTTAGTCGTCGGGAATTCCTCTCGTTACGCCGGCGTTATTTCCTGACAAGCACTAGGTACAGATGTTGGTTGGGGCATGGATTAATATCTTCCCCTTATAAAGGTTGCTCCGCTCTGTTGCTTCAACGGCAGCTCAGCAGCTCTTGTATATTTCCTCAGGTCATTGCTGTTCTTTACAGAATACTCCCTCGTTCAAACGTTGTCACCCCTTGTCTATACGGAAAGTCTGTATAAAAATTGCCTTAGTACATTCTCTAAACCATATTAAGTGAGTACTCGACTTGCGTCGCATTCTCTGTATTTATACAACTGCTCCTTTGGGGTATCTATTTATTTGTGTTTGAATCTCGGTTTAGTATTCAAAAACCCTAGCCACTGTTGTATAGCCCTCACCTAGTTTACCGACTGTACTTTTTGAAACTCAAAGTTTTTGTTCTCCATTCGCACTCTATCTTCGATATTTTGTATTTTCGTTATGACCGTCTCCACCAGAGCCTCCTTAGACCTCTCTAACAAATCAGAGATCGCGGTGAAACCTGCAGATAGGAAACTGAACGAGGGATCCAGTAAGTTGCTAAGCCACATTTTCATTTGACTTCGATTAACGAGTGCTCTACGTTAGTGTTCGACCATGAATATTCATCGGATTGCGAAAGGATGCTTTCACAGTTTGTCGAGTCGTTGGATGACTCCTTGGAGAGTAATGAGTCCTTGAAAGTGCTCCATCATGCAGACGAGCCATTCATACATATCTCCCAGAATCCAAATGTGAGCTATGGATACAAGATCGTAGCGCATCTAAATTGCACTCCGGAATTAGCCTTCGAGTACATGCTGAATGTTAATCGATGGAAGCAATGGGATGAAATCTGTGACTGTGCGGAAATCATTGAAGCTGTGGATCCAGTTACCCGCTTTCAACATATCAGGACAAAACCAGTCTGGCCAATCTCAGCCAGAGATGTTCTCTTGCTAACGACGATGAAAAAACTTAACGATGGCAGATATGTGATGGTCGGCAAAAGCATGGACCACGACAAATGCCCCATCAAGAAAGGTGTCCTTCGGATGGAGGTCAACTTCCTGGGAATGTGCGTGTCCCCCGACCCGAATGATAATACGAAATGCAGAGTGATTTTCGTGGCCAACGGGGATCCCAAAGGTTGGGTCCCCAGAAACATCGTGAAATTCGGTAAGCCGCCACTGGTTCAACGCTATTGTGAGGGACGATTTACTGACTCTTTCCACAGTAGCGACCAATGCAATACCAATGTCGCTTCGAATTTTGAGTCAAAGCCTAGGGTCGCTGTCCTCCATTGAGTATAACCTGGTGCCGATACTGAATTCGCTTTCTGAGTTCACACCTGTAACCCCCTCATCCTTGCTGTCCAGTTTGCGCTCTAGTATACTGAGGCTCAGCATGAAATCGCCAACCAATACTAAATCAAGAGTGTCCATCATTTCCTCCTTTCTGCTGAATAGCAAGGGCGAGGGATATCAAAGAAGTCTCTCCGCTAGGAGCGTGACATCCGTTGCCTCAAAAGCCTCAAACCTTTCGAAATATTCTCGATCCGAATCACCAACACTAGAGAGCGCAGTGGCAGGGGAAGACAAGCCTGCAATCGCTGCCGCCTCCACCTTTGAGCCACCTGAAACCCCCTCCTTTTCGGAATCTCGGAGCACTGCAACCTACCTACCGTCTTTGGTGGATTCGTGTGCTCACGCCATCAACTCCAGATCGACCATACCATCCGATTCGGACGACATGACGACCACCCTAGCCCCCAGCACAATTTCAACGGGCACTAAAGTTGTCCATACTAAACGCCGACGCAGTATATTAGTTCCACCCAAACATTTAACCGAAAAGATATATGGTAAACTCCGACGGCTAAAACTTCGAGTCCAAAACACAATGGGAATACCAAGCTCCAAAGTAGGACATCAAGAGTTCAACGAGAAAATGCTCGATCCATCCCTCACGCGGTATCACAACGGCGCCTCGCCAGGGTTGAAAGTAGCATGTCTTAATCCACTTTAAAGTAATTGTATAGATTCTGGAAATATCGCCTGCCCTCAACAAATAACATAATCTGCACCCTCTCCCCTCTTTAATCCGTTCCCGAACTTGATAGATTTCAGCGTCCTGTGTGACTACTCTAGAATCGTCATAAACTTTAATCCGTCTAATCGTTGAATTGCTGCATCCTTTTTATGGTTTCTGTGGGTCGAGTCGAGGTAATATCAATCGGATGATGCTCACATGGGGGGAAGTTGGTACCGCTAACTGTCATCACGAGACCGTGACTTACCAGTTGATGTCATCCGTATTATGTGGATGGGAGTTGGTTTTGTGGAAACTACAAAAGCTCCAAGCTGGACGAAGTTGATTGGTGTTGATGAGTAGGGGTAGGCGGGATTTCATATGATTGTTGAATATGACATGCACAACATCATCTTCACATGCTTATTGCTTATTACTTGTCTCAGAGCAGAATGCAATCAGGTGACCCTGATACCTCTCTCCAATTCGAGCCGTACGAGATATTGTATTGCCTAATCGAATGTTTTCTGCTATGTGCCTCAGCGCAGGGATACAACAGTCCTGATTTATAGTGATTCTACTAGGCTATCCTCATGAAATTCATGTCGGACAAGGACCCTACGATTTGTGTCATTTCCATTATACCATCTCGTTCCCCCGCTCTGTCGTATTTCATGTGACTCTGAGCAGAAATCAGATGTAAATACCCACCCTCTGACTGTCACGCTATATTACTGGTCCACAGACCCTGAAATTCCCATAGTATAACTAAGAGCCAAAGTCAGGTTAAGCTTGGATAAAAATTTGTAGCGGAGTTGATTGCATATAAAGTAGAAGACAAGCCCAAGATGTCGTATATGTCAACCAAAGAAGCAGCTGTCGTACTTACACTCCTCACCGTACCTTTGCCTGCGATTTATTCCTTCAATCAATGTACGTTTCCAATTCAGAGCTCTCTCAAGCCACATTCTGTTGTTAATTTCCTTGAAATCTAGTTCTTGCGACACATACTTTGGACGCCCTTCATTACATTTTATTCCAGCTACTTTTCTTTTCTTTAGCACCACTATATCATATAGGCTTCCTTCGGAACGCAAAAGCGGTGCCTACCAAGGATAGACGTTTGGCAGTGATGAATGGGAATACCCACCAATACAGCCACATGAATGGAAGTGCTGGAACAGAAGCTGATGCTGGCGCTATGGATGCTATTGTAGAAAAACAACAGTTTGGAAATAAAGTGACTGAAACCCAATCTACCAACCAATATCAAAGTACCGAGGAAGCCACTACGGGAGGTTTGTATTCTAGAACTCCGTTCTTCTAAGCTTGTACTAATTCCGGTCACCCTGACTCGCAGTGCCTAAGCATCCGTATGTACAAGAATGTGAAAAGATGACTGCGCGCTTCAGCTCACTCATCGATGAAGACGCCGACGCCCCAGGGAGCCCGTGGACAATCATGGTGAACCAGCTTCAGCCATCCTTCCTAAAGATTTACAAGCATAAGGATGCGGACTTTTGCTACAAAATCGTCGCCACTGCTGACAACACTCCAGAGACAGCGTTTGATTTACTCTCGGATGTAACCAAAAGACCTGAATGGGATGATCTGTGCGACTCGACTAGAATTATCGAGGAACTTGACGCAGCTACAAAAATCCAATATGTGAAGATGAAACCAATATGGCCAACCTCTGCCAGAGATACTGTCCTTCTATCCTACGTGAAGCAACTAGAGGATGGTAGATATTTGAATGTCACCCAAAGTGTCGTTCATGATCAATGCCCCGATTTGACGAGTAAAGGAACAGTCAGAATGGAAGCCGGACTTGCTGGACAGGTAGTTAGTTCTGAGCCTGGGTTCCCCAACAAATGCCGGGTGGTCCAAATTGTGGATGGTGATCCAAAAGGGTGGATTCCGAAAAGCGTGATCAAATTTGGTAACGGATATTATTTTCTGTTGAAATCGTATCAAATCAATACTCACCAACTCTTGAAGTTGCTACCACTGCGCTCCCAAAGTCGTTTCGACAACTGAATCAAAAACTCTCATTACTTCCTCCTGAGAGTGTGTCTCGTGTAATACAAGCTCCTGGCTCTGCGGATTCCACGCAAGCACCCAAAGGCTCTACAGGGCAAAAACAACCCTCGAATGTTCCGGCAAACAATTCAGCTGCATCGATACAACTGAGCGAGATCCTTACCCGTGTTAGCAATCTAGAGAGGCAGCTAACCATTCTCACATCAAGTGTTCATTCCGGGATATTTAAAACGAGTCGCTCTCTGCAAGCTATTCGAGAAATTCTGAACTTCTTCTCCCCCTTTATGGTGACAGGGATATTTGCATACCTTGTGAAGAGATGGGCCTACAGAAAGTTTCTAAACAGGGCTTCCCGTTGAGAGATAGCTCGCAGGAGTTATTCTCAGCGTAGATGCATCTTTCACACCCACCATCAACCCACGCTACTTATCGCAACCCAAGCTAATCCTGTGTTAGCTCTGAAGCTCGGACTCATCTTTTCATTGTACCTGCTATCATAAAGGGTGCTCCAATCTTATTCAAATCGTCTTATTCATATTGTAATTGTAAGCGCTCAATTAATGAAGGTCTCGAATTTAAGTTGGAGGAGATAGTCGTAAATGGCTATTGAGTATATTCAAATGTTAGCCATCTGTATGCATATTGGTTACTGATTTATACAGTCTTGAGGCTCTAATGTGACTGAAATCTTTGGATTGATCTAATTAGCAATGCTTACCGAAGGATGTGACCAATAGCGGGCGAAAAACTCGCCCACTCAATCTATGCCATAAGATAAGGCCGTCCAATAGGTTGAACCGAAATCAAGGAATATATTCGGTGCACTGCATATATGATTTGCTTGTGTTTTGTAAGAGTTAGCACCAATGAGGAGCTCGAGCATCCACCATGGTGCTGGCATAGCATTCATGGACTTTATCCAGTCAAGAAGGCTCATTTCACGATCATGCATTAATGCCAACATTAATGAATACAAATCAGATGAACAAACAGGATGCTATTTTTAAGGAATCTCGTACGATCATCATACCCAGTTTCACATTCACGGATTGGTGAAAGCCATTCGGCACATTCCCAATGAGCAAAAGGTGATGGTCCAAGTAAAGATCACGCACTCTTATGGCATTGAGGGCTGCTCATGTCATAGCTGAGTTCGCCTTGCACACCGCTCCGCACTATCCTGAACAAACATACTAACATTCATCCTTTGAAAAGCTAACGCGCTCTGCTATCTGTGAGGACTTTATGTGTCCGTTCAAGCGCGTGTTTTGTACATCCAAATCACGAAACGAGGAGCTGGTTAGATTTGGTGCATACATCGAGTCAAAAGGCCAGTTATTTCCTGTTGTAAATGAATGCATATAGCTAACTATCATTCAACGTAAATCATACACTAAAAGCCATATCGCATTCAATGAATAGCTCGTAGTCCAATCCAGATAGAGATATATCATGTTATTGTATTGAAAAACCTACTTGAACGCACGCCCCGTCAATTATTTTCTAGTGGCAGTTGATATTCGCCTTGTCCAGTAATACATGGCATTAGCTGAATAACAGTCATGGTTACCTGTTCCACCAAATTGTCACTCGTGACGGTTCCGAATCCACCCAAGCCTTTGGCCTGTTCCTTTAAATATATTATCATCAGTGAGCGATGCCAAGGTTACCAAACTGGGTTATAAACAGAGTATGAATTCCTTCCCTACACTCGGAAACAGGGCCTGTCGTAGGCTGCTGTGTCAATGTTAAATCAGTAGATGGATTCACTATAAATCGCTGCCGACCTTTTGATTGGAGCTTCGGTGAGAAGAGCCTGTGGATTGTCTGCTAAGACCTTCTGGCCCTTATTTTTAAGATATAGAAGCATCCGTATATAGAAAGTCCGTGAATTTCAGATGAGCCGATGGAATAGGCTATCATTTTAATAGCCCCAAACATAACCAACGTCCATTTTGTTGCAGGTGATTCTTGCCGTGACAGGGAAGCTCGCTTCATTGGCGATCGTACCCGACTGATATTGCATTTTCTGGAGATTATCTTGAAGAGGATTGGTTAAATCCGGAATTTGATCACCTTGGAAACCTGGATCCGGGCATGTAGAAAGGTGCTAGTAGACGACTAAGAATTCTTCTCAACAAATTTTCACTGGATCAACCGTGAATTGATGGGATTTCCAATCCCTGTATTACTCAACTCGTCGTAATTCGTAGACCAACTTCGTCGAGATTCCCTATAAAACCTCTCAAAGGTGATCGCCAACACCAACAACGAAGCCGATTCATTTTTAGCATCTTGGCTACCGACGAGCTCCAAAGTTATACTACTCTTTAAGATGTTCAACATTCAGACAATGCCTGTTGAAGGACTTTACAGCGCTACGGATGATGTCATCGCGCAGTTAAATAATACCTTGTTTAATGAGTTTGACTCTGAGGTTTCGTCCTCAAGTTCCTCGGGACTCAATACGCCCACCCTTCACAGTGAGGAATCCTTTAATAGCTCGGACGAGTCTAATGAATCGGAGTTAAATGCACCCGATGTCATTGTGCTGCCCAACGGTGAACGTCTCGTTGAGCCCAGATATACCTACGCATCATTAATTGCTCAGTCAATCATGTCAGCCTCTGACCAGAAAATGCTGTTGCAAGATATTTACGCATTCATCACCGAGAACTATCGCTACTACCAGTTTGCTACAAAACAATGGCAAAACAGTATCCGCCACAACCTTTCTTTACACAAAGCATTCCAGAAAGTCGCTCGACAAAAAGGCACACCAGGCAAAGGGAACTATTGGACCATCGTACCAGAATATCACAAATTTTACGTCAACAACGAGATGTCAATACCCAAGGGATACGAGATGAAAAAATCCAGCGACAAAAGTAGCCCTCGATTCAGGAAAAGTAAGAGTAAGGGCAGAACAAGACCTCAGCCTTATTACAAGCCCGAAGACAGTCACGAACATACCATCCCGAGTGGGACTAAGCCTCAATTGGCCGAAGGTAAATCACGCTCGTTACTTCCGAATTTCGATTTGAATTCATTATCGGAAGAGATTACCAAATATGCAACCGGACAAGTTACACCCACACCAATGAAATCGTTAACGAATACTGTACAACAGACTTGTTCTGTGGCCACCAAGTATATGAACGCTCATACGTTCATGGTAGATTATACCGTGTATCGACTCGCAAAAGATTACCTTAAATTACCGGAGGATCCGACATTGGATGAATTACATACACTGAGCGAGATTGTCCAGCAGTCGCTCCAATACATTCCGGAAGAGGCGTTAAATCTGAATATCCCACCAGAAATAGAAGCTTCACCTGTGTTGAAAAATGACGTGATGCTTGGTTATGATGCTGGCGAAGCCACCTTTCCCATCTCGCCCGAAGTTATCGATATGATGGATATGTCTATTGAGTTGACACTTGATATGGATGAATTTATTGACCTGGAAGCATGTTCCGACAATACCGATTACTGAAAGCAATCGGACCATCCACTTGGAGTCTCTCTTGATGGAATGTAATTACACGCATGCTATAGCAATAATCTTTGTTGGCAAATGAATATTTGCTTTCTCGTTTACCCTGGTGAACAATGTAAATAAGTCATTCCTATCTAGTAGGACTTCTTTATTTTGTGTAATTGTAGCTAATCTGTAGATCCCCGTTTGGTGATTATCCAAGTATCATTGATGAATGCGTTGTTATTTATGTTGGAGCTAATGTATATTTATCAATAAATAATCCTTTGTCAGCTACAATCATAAGGGTACATACTGGCAGGGCCCAACTTAAACAAAAGCCTCATGTATCGAAGAGGGTACTGGACTATACGTATATGGGACATGAGCCACGAGTTCCATCTTGACGTTTCTATTCCAATCTTAGTTCAACTGCCTTTTCCATTACTAGCAGTAGGCAATACAATATGTAGATCAAAGGTATTCATTGGCCGACTGCTCCACGTGAGCCCGCCTGGCGAAGTTGCACGAATGTTACCAACACTGTATACTTGAAAACCCTCGTAATTCTGATCATTCTGTTCATATCCGCGTGGTTTACACGTGGAGTTCCCTTCACCCAAAGCGATACTGAATCTCTGGTATCTACAATACCGTACACCATGGTTTTCCCAACATATAGGCGTCAAGATTGGCGTTAATATAATGCAATAGGCGGTGGTGAACCCCACCGAATGCTGTGCGATCTCAAAGAACATGGACCTGGCGCCTGGTCGAGTTTGGATTGGCCCACTCTCGTCTTGCTGAGTATAATCTATTCGGGGACGCATGAGGAAGAATTGTTTGTGGTTGATCCAGATATCTCGAAACTGAACAAGATTGATCCCTTCTAATGTACTGATGCAGACTCTACGTACATCGTGGTTTCGGTGAAGATGTCGAAAGTTCAGGCACCACCATAAAGCCGATCCATACACAGGCGATATCTGCTACCGCCCAAAGTGGTCTGACGACTGGCGCCAGTGACACTCATAGTTTGCTCGATTGAATGGTATCTGCAACTTCGGTCTTACCGAAAAATCAAACCTAGCCAGATGGCTCGCTAAGGTGGATTACGTTCAAGTAGTTTGGTGGGAGATGAATTACCACCCCTCGATCACATGGCTATCTGGAACAGACCAACCGTCTTCACTGTAGAGATTGGATGTTCAGATCCGAAGCATACTTTTACACCAAAGAAAGTAGAGTCTGGTCTGGCCCATGGGGTTGAGATGAAAATATCTAGAACTTGAGTGGAGGTTGACGATCATCATATATTCAGCGTCCTGACTGTGGTTGTGAAATGAGATCATTTCTCAGTTGCTTGAACTCCTTTTTCAACCACCTGATGACGGTGGTGACTGGCAAAGCTATACGAAAACAAGCTCTTGAGGGTAGGTTCCGGATCATCCGTTTTCAAGTGGTAGGCCGCTTATGTGACCAATAGTGGGGCTTGAAACGAGTTGCAGCGATCAATTCTCAGAGATCGTCTGATTGAAGTGACGTGGTGAGATGGCGAGTGTGTGACGTTTGACCAACTTATAGGCTCAGTAGCTCACCTGCTCAGCAAGTTGGGTGACATCACAAGCATAGCATATGCTCTAAATCTGGGCTCAGCCACTAAGTACTGGTAGCAACTGTAGAGTTTGAGAAATGCCCCTCTTGGTATATAATGGGATTGTTATTAGAGCATCAGTTGGATCTTTGGATGACGTTTGCATGTTAGTGAGATCTTTCTGGTTGGGAAAGGGGCAAGAACTGGATATTTTTAAGGGCTTTAGGGAATTAGGGTTGGTTCAAACATATATATAGTCTACAGAGATATCGAGAGTTGAACAAAATATCGCCTCATTGATTCCCGCTTACAATCATGCATCCGTTGTCCAGATCAGCCCTAAAGCCTTCTCTACTTGCCACTGTACGGTTTTCCTCTATTGCCAATGCGCCACGGGCTGTCTCTCTGAGATCCTTCCAGACTTATTCTTTCAATGTAAGTTGCAATTCCCACTCTGTTGCTTGCATTTACTAACACACAACATAGAAGAAAAATAAGGCGCCGCAAACTTTCACTGATAAGGTCAAAGAAGCTGCTGAAACCACTGTGGAAAGCATTAAGGAGACTGCTCAATCTGTAAATCAAAAGGTTGGCGAGACCATCAACAGTGCTCTTGGCGCCGCGGAAGGAGCAGCCAAGAAAGTCCAGACAGGTGCCGAGAACGTCGCCAACAGTGCCAAAGAAACATTGGACACCATCAATCAGAAGGCGGAAGGCTACTCTGATCCCATCCGTGAGAAAGTTCAGGCTGCAACAAAGGCCACCAAGAAAAGTATCGACCAAGCCGCCAGTAAGGCTCAAAAGAGTGCCGAGAGTGCGCGTAAGGAAGCACATAGCCATGCCCATGACGCCAAACAAAAGAGTAATGCGACTGCACAAAATATTCATCGATCGGCCACCGAGTCTGGTGTTAAGGCGCAAAAGAAGATCGATCATACAAGCCAAAAATGGGACAAGAAATAAGTTATGCAAGGACCAAGATATTTCATAAACTACACCAGATGAGAGGTTTATTCTTTAATGTTCCGGACATGCTCAAAGCAGTGTCAACTCTGAATATTCTTAATTAAAGTGGTTAGGTTGTCGGATCCTACGGTCAAAATTCCAATTGTATTTCACAATGACTATATTGGGTTCAAGGAGTATGCTAAACAACATGTTGGCGAGAGTAGTTCAACCATCTCCACGTAACTATTTCAGTATTGTTCTAAAATGTGTGACGAGGGATATCCATTCAGCCTGGAATGATAACCTTGACAAGCAAGCACCGAGTAGGTCAGATTCCTAGCTGATTTTACCGTACCGTTAAAGAATGCTTGAGCACCATCCTTCGCTTCGCATACAACATGCGATCTGAAATACTCCAAGCACCTTAAACTCAAAGAGCGATATACTGCAATTCGTAATCACTTCCATGCTTCAGTGTAGGCACTATTGATGCCGGAGGTATCGTTGGTCGAGTTTACACCAAAGAAGGCATTTCTCCTGACCGGGTTATTTCACCCCATTTCATAGGAAGTATGTGCTGGGTGAGTCTAGGTAAATCCTCATCAACGGGAATCTTTTAATGCTCTTGCAAATCAGCTGATTACTGTAGTATATTTCTACAATACAATCAAGGTAATGGGTTGCTCTCAACAACTAAACAAAAAGAACAGTAATACGAGGGTAATTGAGGGCCGGGGAGCCGTTATCGTGCACCTAACAGAACCAATTCTTGATAGGATTTCAAGTCTTTGAATCTAATGACTATGCAAGCACCATGTCAGAGCATCCAATTGAAATATGGTTTTTCGGTTAGAGTGTCGCAGCAAGGGGCCAGGAATGGGTGAATAGAATGACTGCAATATCCAGAAAGGGACAAGGGCCTTCATAATATTATTCTGACAATCTCCAAACAAATCCCTGTCGTGCTTGTTTGTCCAATGATATTCTTGTAAAATAGTCTGATATTGCATTGAGTAGTGACGTAGCAAATTAGTAGCATAGCCTGCCAGACATGATCAGGTAAAATCACAATAACCACTGCTTTCCTCGAGTTCTAAGCCCCGTGTTTTATCCGTATATCGAAAGGATCTGATTTGTATTGTATCGTATTTAGCATGTATTAACATATTTCATCATCTTGTCACGAACAGCACTAATCTCTGGGGCCTCCAAGATCTTGGAGGAGATCGGCTCTTATCAATTACGACCGGTAGCATCGGCTTTTTGCACATTATTCTTGTATACATTAGAATAAGCCTCAGGAGACCTATTAATGGATTAGCCTCATTAACATTCAATCTCAAAATTCACTTTGAAACAGCTGGGAAATATTACTAACTTCATCCATGCATGATGCATAAACCCGGATTAAGAGTAGTAACACTTAATATTAGTCAAGATTGGTACTCTGGACTTGAATCGGTTGTCTCAAATGCCAGGGTAATGTGTGCGGTGAGAATCTGTGGACCTCGCATACCCCTCGCGTTTCGTAAGAAAACTGAGGCCAACAGGAGTCCCATATATGTACAAGTATATCCGTTGCCAACTTGATCCATGGATGAACAAAGTTTCGGATTCTGCAAATTGCGAAATTGTGGTTGTGTTGGCTGGACGAGATCCATTAATCTATAACCTATGAAGGTCGTAATCACGATGACACATGCAGAAACGTAACTTGGCATTAACACCAGTCATAGAATCTTGTCTCAACTGTATGGAGGTGAGGTGTTCCGAGTATATGGAAAAGCTATTCACAAACGCGGTCCAGAAGAGGGATATTTCATCGCTGCCTCACTTGAGACAAGGTTTCTTCCCTCCAAGGATCCAGAACCAGGCAGGCTAATCGAGCTTGCCCATAGCAACAGGAGATACTCATGAATTGACCCATGTCTCAGACCTCCAAAATACTGGCCCGTATCCCTATGCGATGTGACTAATCCCTTCGGAATGTGTATGCCTTCACCGAAATGATAGCATGCATAGATCTTATGTCAGGACAACGCCCCATATTTCTGGGTTCATCCATCGCGTAGCGGCCTTTATCTTCGCTTCCTTGTCCACTCCTTGTTATATTGAATTGAGCTCGGTTTGTGCTACTAGTCTCCTCTCTTCGAATATGAGCACTTGAGGCGCCTTCGTAAAGCTGCTCGTCATCACAGACCACATGTTTTCATGCGTGGGGACATGAAACAGCAATCCATTCCAATCATCTACGAAATGATGTAGATGCTCGGAGCAAGATAGTATACTGTGTTGGTGTTATCATACTAATCGTCTTTTATCGAAATCGTAGGGCTAAAGGTTGTGCTCTTTATTTGGGATCCATATGCCGATATTTCATTTATACAAAAGGACTAGATAGGAGTCCTATTGCTCGACAATACCAATCATTTTCTTCCGTACAAACCTGTATGCGAGGCCCGAATTTTATTGACCAACTTGGAGGCTTATGAGCCAGTCCACATTCAGTCTTGCTCAAGAACATGGCTGATTACGTCAAATTCACCTCTTGCACAGTTGGTTGATGGATCAGTTATGCCATGAATAAAACTTAAGCGAGAAATTGAACAAGAGGTGTAGAGTCAGGATTGAGAGAAACGCATAATCCTAGTAGCCCAATGGTCGAAACTCCAATGGTTAATGCTAAGAATGTATTAACATCTCGTGTGACACGACCATGCTGTAGAGTCAGAATCTACTCTACCACATGGGCCAAAGATAGTTTATGCCAGCATTTCGTAAGCTAGGTGTCGCAGTCACCTCGATCGGTGGACATAAAATTTTCCACTCTAGGCCTTAGACTAACAAAGTGCTCTGAGCTTCAAATAAACACGTATAGAAGGTTTCGTATTTTTATCGTAAATGTCACTCCACATGAATGGGTTAAACCATTGGTTTATAAGTTGTATATTGCATGATTCCAAAATCTTAGGAGATTGCAGTCTAGTGCTGAATCTTGTAAACCGTTCGGGATATTAGGATTTGCAAATTCGACTTATGTAACAACCAGTTTCCCTTCTGGGAAAGTAGCCCTCGGGTACTGTATATAAAGCAAGAACCCGTCGTGAATTGATGCCATCGTATATCGGTAAACTATTTTCTTATACGAGAAGCTATCGACCAAGATATGGACTTTCGCGAAATCTTCGCAATGCAATTTGATGCTGCACAAGAGGCATTTGAATGGTGCCAACAACTAGCGAAAAGGTGTGGATTTGGGGTACGAAGAAGGACCTCGAAGAGCTCTACAATATACATTGTTTGCTCCCGGGAGGGCCATCCAGAGTCCAAAAAGAATGCCATTAGGAAGCGTAATAGGACTTCAGAGAGATGTAACTGTGACTGGCGGGTGGTTCTTTACTTAACAGATAAGAATTTATGGGAGTTTCGAGCCGGAAAGTGCATGACACACAATCATTATCTATCTAATGACAACAGGTATGTCTGTTGTATATTTTTTTCTCCACGTTCGATATTCAATGGACTTAAACTAGAACTCCGAGTAGAAAGCGGGTAAAGGCAGAGGGTCCACACTTGCAACAGGGTTGCGTGACTACTCATGCCTCTAATTTGGGTAGCCCCGTGTCTTTTGTTTCCATGACCCCCACGGTGGCCTGCCTTAGCTCCAAGCCTCAACTGGTGCCGCTCAAAAACCTTGCACAGAAACACAGGAGCACCCCACACTACATGGGCTCTAGTCCAGTTTCTAGAGATCTGAATTATATATATCCTAACCTTTTTGGAACCCTCCGGACACCTACTTCTGCTACCTTTCCACTAAACATCCATGAGCCACGCCCGTTTAGCGCTGCTCTAAGTATGCTACCTCCTATTACGACCCCACCACTTGAAAGCATCCATCCAGAATTCGAGCCTGTTGACTCCGATACTAGTGAAGAAGAGGCTTTCGCACATAAAGGTAATGTTCTGAGAAGGAACACCACCCAAAACATTGGTTTCTGAAACTTTCGCATCAGGACCTCCACCTCATCACCGCCGCTTGAGTCGAACGCTAACGCTTGACTTCATACTCAATAAATGAGTAGCTACAATTGTGGTCTTAGAGTCACTTGTCATCACACTAAAGTAAATAATGATCATTCACCACGGTAGAGATTCAACATTGATAAACTGATTTCTATCGGAACAATACAAATAAATATCAAGGGTAATTCTAGCGAGGAACTTGATGTGTTCCCAGGCATGCTCCAGTCTCATTGAGGCTAGTACCAAAGCAGGGTCTCAACTTATTCTTCACCGCCACAAAGCGATCAAGCTTGCGCTTTGATGCTCTAGAAGGCTGAGCTCTGAATTTGGTAGCGTTTATGTTTGCTCAGGAGAACAGTGCTATTACTATTATGGACTTTATACAGCCCCCACACAAGGCCAAGAACCAACGAATTCGTGACGACCAACATACGGGCACCAATCTATTCGAAGCAAACATGCCGACAAGAGCAGAGGTAGGGCAGGGGAATAAGCGAACGCAGGTCACTCCAATACAATCACGATAGCCCTTTCGTTTTACATATGAAACCATTCAAATCTGGGGGGCGACACTTCATACTATATATGCTTCATAGCATGAATGGAATTATGATCGCATATGAGTGCATGCTAGAGGGCTTCCTTATGACTAACACAGGGCTTTCGGAAAGTTGACATCTCAGCCAAAAACACCATCCAATGTGGAATAATGTGGATCTGACGCTGTGTGTATTCACTCCACAAAACCAAAACATACCTAAACAACATATGCTTCCTCATTCAGCCTTCGCTGAGGAGCGTATAAATATCAGCACATTTGAAAGTAACAGTATTTTCGTTTTCGAATACCAAAGTAGTATCGCCCCTAAGGCCTTATCTTCAGCAAGCGCTTCAAAGGTCCAATACAACGAATTATTATGATTGTCTATTTCAAACGCAATATCGGCCTAGCTCTGCTACTCTCATCTGTCATCGTATCAACATTATCCCAGGCTCAAAGCCAAGATTTAGCCGATGACAGCTCAAACTCGCCAACTGGCGCCCCAGAATCTGAGGTTGCTGGAGCTCAAGGTGATGACTAGTATAGGATTACTAGAGTGTAGAAAAGCAGACTAACCTTCTACATACAGATGTAGCACCACCCATTGACCTTGGCCAAGAGAATATAGGCATCCAGAGTATGATTAAGCACCAGCCTGGATTATTTGATAAAGATCATTAATCAGGTTACATAGGCACCCCAAGCGACGCTAACCCACCGGAATCGGTCCTTCCGACAGATACCCAGGAACCGGGCCGAGGATTGGATGAAGCTTGTAAACAGTCTTAAAACTAGTATCTTTGTCTATTCTGATATTGACCTGACGATCATTGATTAGCTTCGACCGTACAGAGTACAGCTGAAAATCCTGCAAGTAAGATCAGCCCTGATGCAACTCTCTTGGAGCATGCGTTATTAAAATGCTGCATAAATATTTAGGTGGACCTACATTCATGGACCCAACCATCGATGAGCATAGCCAACAAGTACCGGAATTTCTGCCTGATGAAACGCTGCCATTTCCTCCTGAGGATGAAACTGAGTCCGTTCCAGAAGAACCAGAGCCACAAGGTAACTGGGTTAGATACGTTGTAAAGACATACAAGTGGCCTGACTTTCGATAGATGGACAATCGCCCCCAGGCATGGGTAATGCGCCCGGCACCAACTATAATGGACAAGCCAACTTTGTTAATCCCCCTGCAACGCTGAAATTCGAAATTCCCACACTGGGGCAAGCCATTCAGATCCCAGGTACCATAAACCTATCCTGGAGCCCCATTGGACTAATCGTGGCACCCCAATCGATCAATATTGAAGCTAGGAATCTGCTTGATAATTCAGTAATTCCAGTAGCTAGTAATCTTCCAAGCACCACTAGGGCGTATTCTTGGAATGTACCTCAGGGCACGAAGGAAGGCATGTACCGACTTTTCATATATACTGAAGCCGGAAAGAATGCCCCTGTCTTCCCTGGTCACCTGAGCACATACGAAGGGGAGGTGTTTGAACTCCTGTACACGCTGCCCGCTAAGCAGGAGAAGATCCTGGATTGTAAGTATAGCTCAGCTCGGATATGCATCCAAAACAAACACTCACCTATGGCTTTTAGTAATATCTGGAGCCGAGAGAGTCGGTCACAAAACACTTGGCCTCATTCTTGCCACGACATTCGGTGTCTGGATGTGGCTTTAGCTTGGTGAATCCAGAAGCTTAAAGATCCACTTGGCTCTGTTGACATCCGGTTCAATCTTTTGGATCTCTAACTATTATATCAATACCCCTGAATCTATTCCATGGAATAACTTAGACTTAAACTGAGCGACACTTCATCAATAAAGACAAATTGACTACCAGGACCCTTCTGATGGGCATGATCAATTGATCATCACTCTTTGTATGCAACCTTTCATGGAAAACAAGGGTACGGATATATTTGGATAATTTGCAAGGTTTAAGTTGTTTTGTTTTCAAAGGAGCGAGCGCATTTCATTGGCCGAAGCCCTTGGAAGGTCCCAATGTACAAAAATAACCTTCCGCAATATAATCCCATGGTAGCTAGGTGCCGTAGTATTTTCTTCACCTACAGTTTTCGATGAGTGTCCACAATACCCCAAATGTCAAGAGCCCAGAGACAAGAGTTATTGACTTAACTGGCGAGAGCTCTCCTGTCCAAGGGGCTCGTAAGCCCTTCTACGCCGAGAAGTTCCGCCATTCAAACCTCAGTCACCCAGAGCCAAGTGTTAGCGAGAAGCAGAAAGCTTACATGCCCACTTTCGGGTCCCCTTCGTTACTCGAGAAGCATCGAAGCAACAAAGCCAAGCCACGCTACAACTACAACTTCCCT
This sequence comes from Basidiobolus meristosporus CBS 931.73, assembly GCA_002104905.1. NCBI lineage: Eukaryota > Fungi > Basidiobolomycota > Basidiobolomycetes > Basidiobolales > Basidiobolaceae > Basidiobolus > Basidiobolus meristosporus. The sequence continues at coordinate 114,995 of MCFE01000106.1, read as the reverse complement.
GGTGCAAAACCGCACCAGCTAGTTCCCCAGAATAAAAAGAACACTACGCCCGATAATCGTACGTATAAACTAAACAACTTTTATCGACGCTTTATTCACCTCCATATCCGATAGAAAATCCCCGCTTCCCATCGAAGTTCAGACAGCAGGCCATGATCAACAACGGAGGTACTCCACCTGAGGTACTTCCTGCCTCGAAATTGAACAAAAACAAGCAGTTGGATCTGCAGCAGAACCGAAACTTGATTGAACTGCACTCCCCCAACAGCCCCACTTGGAATCGTAAATTTACTGCCCGTGACATCAAGAACAGTGCCAACCACGGACCGTACAGAGAGTACTCTCCCATTGAGACGAAGAAGAATCAGATTGCCAACGAACTAGAGCGCAAGAAATACGGCTTCGATCATTCCGCAGGTGCCTTGGACGGCGGCATGAAGAAGTCTCGGGATGAAATTCGGGAATTCTTCCAAACCATCCCAGAGGAGGTGGACGTGAAGTGTGATATAGAAAACCCACCTGGGCTCAAGGTAACTCTTATGAATCACCAGTTCAAGGGCGTTGCATGGATGGTTGACCGCGAAAACTCCCAGCACAACGGTGGGATATTAGCGGATGATATGGGTTTGGGAAAAACTGTCCAGACCATCTCCTTACTACTTACAAACAAGCCACCTACCAGCGAAACCAAATCCACTCTAATTGTTGGCCCCCTTGCATTGATCAAGCAATGGGAGAAGGAGATTCAGACAAAAGTGGAGAAGCAAGCATTCTCTGTCTATGTTCACCATGGCCCTAGCAGAACGAAGGATCCTCTTAAGCTCAAGCAGTACGACATTGTGATCACCACGTATAATGTTGTGGCGTCAGAATACACCAAGGAATCCAAGAAGAAGGATGACGACGTGCCCAAGGCAAAATCCAAATTGGGACCCCTTTACCAGATGAAATGGTACCGCGTGGTTCTGGATGAGGCCCAAACCATCAAAAACAAGTCCACCAGGTCGGCTCAGGGATGCTCCTCGTTGAGCAGCGTTAAACGCTGGTGCCTCACGGGTACCCCAATCCAGAACAACGTTGATGAGCTGTACTCCCTGCTGAATTTCTTGAAAGTCAAACCGTATTTGCATTATCCCACATTCTGTGACCAAATCACGCGTCCACTTCAACAAGGCAGAGAGCAGACAGCTATCAAGCGTCTACAAGTGATCCTCAAAGCGATTATGCTGCGCCGAACCAAAACCACCATGATAGAAGGCAAACCTCTGCTTAACCTGCCCGAGCGTAGAGTTGATATTTGCACCATTCCTTTCAGTCCCAGAGAGCGACTCTTCTATGAAAAGCTGGAGAACAAAATGCAGGATCGTTTCAAGGATATCCTTCAGCAAGGCGGCGCCAATCGTCAGTACACGAACATCTTATGCTTGCTTCTACGACTTCGTCAAGCTTGCAATCACCCAAATCTCGTGAGCTCATCTGTCGGCGTCGACTTGGACTCTTTGGATCCTGTCCCCCAACAGGACTCTGAAGATCAGCAGCTTGATGACTTGGCAGACCTTCTTGGAGGCATGGCGTTGGAAAAATCAACCAAAAAATGCTCGACCTGTTTTGAAGTTTTAAAGAACCCGAGCGATTTGCAATGCCCTGATTGTGTATCGGCCATTGCTTCCCAAGCACCACTCCATGAAGGGCATCTCATGGAATCGGCTAAGATCAGCAAAATGATGGACATTTTGAAAAAAACTCGAGCGGAAAACCCTGCCTTCAAAACCATCATCTTCTCTCAGTTCACTTCGATGTTGGACCTTGTTGAGGAACCACTGAAGAAGGGCGGCTTCAAGTTCTGCCGCTATGACGGCTCCATGGTGAACAAACTTCGCGAACAGAGTCTAGAGCAACTGAAATCAGACCCGGAAACCACAGTTCTGCTCATTTCATTGAAGTGCGGCTCGCTTGGACTGAACTTGACTTGTGCCAATCGGGTCATCCTATTAGATGTTTGGTGGAATCCTGCTCTCGAAGAGCAGGCTATCGACCGCGTTCATAGAATTGGTCAGCAATTACCTGTCCATGTTGTGCGGCTTACAATAGAGGGCACAGTCGAGGATCGTATCATCAACCTTCAGGAAAAGAAACGGCAACTGGCGAAGGGTGCCCTTGGTGAAATCCAATCGATGAAGATTGGCAAGCTTACCATGCAGGACTTCTTATACTTGTTCGATAGCAATCGTGAATGATTGGCAACCTTCATCAAGGGACTCTTTACTCCCCAAGAGCAGTATTTGTAACAACGTTTTTCTCATGTTCTCAGCCACAGTCCGTAATGTATTATCCCTCTAATTCAACCATTCATCAGTTCTACTGTACGGAACCCCTCCTTCACATCATGTATATTTCCTTCTGATGTGAGCATCTGGAAACCCCGCTCTCAATAAACCAAGCTCACACGATACTTCAGGGCCCTGCCTGGCAATGTACCTGAGGACAATCTAATGTACTTTCACCAGGATTTGATCGGGAGGACGAAATTCTAGATTTATTTTCTCATAGCCAGCATCCCAATATTACGAACCTGTGGGCTTAGTCATTCAAGAGAACGGCTTGAAGGATATGTGCGCATGGGCTTCACTGTGATGAGTAAAAGCGGGTACTGAGACATGATGCTTGATACTTTTGGCCGTTCTATGGCATAATGTATTTTTCGATACAGCCCAGCCTATGATAAGCATGATGTTGGTTGGTCTATCCTTGAATAGAATTCAAGTAGACCGATAGACACAGCAAGAGGGGCCCCTTGTCACGTTTCGTTACTACGAGTAAGGAACCCTTAGAGCCTTCAATTTCTGGTAAACAAGGTTCACCTGACAAAATAAAAGGTTACTTCAAAACCCCCAAAAGTCTTCGTTGACTAGAGTGCTCCCTTACATAGTGGTCCCTTTCGCTGTCAGTGAACGATGGACGTTGATATGCCACTGACCTACTCAAAAGTAGCTCTCGATTGCATGTCTTTTGATCCCACAGCACTTGCCACCGTGTGGGTCTAGATTTATAGGAAATGCGTTAATAAAAACAAACTTCGAGTAGAGAGAATGTTTGAAAACTACCTTCTGCGAACCTTGTTTAGGACAGGGAGTGTGGCGGGGGCTTCTGAAGTGGTGCTCCAACTCAGCACCATAGGATTGCCTAGAAGACGGAAATTTTGCATACTATGGAGGTTAGTCCCAGCGGCCATTGCCAATGGATTCAACCGCCTTACTAAACGATGGCTTTCTCCGCCAAATCTCTTCGGGAGAACACAAGAAACCCATAGCCACGAGACACTTTGGTCGATGGATCACACACGATCTCTACCTGTATCAATAGAAGTGAGGAGATCCAGATGAGTACTCCGCCAACCCGCTGGCCTTCCATATATCAATCTTTACTTGGACACATTCATCGAATATCTTGAAGATCTCTTCAACCAATCGGTTGGATACGCTGCTGGACAAGTTACCCACAAACACAGTTTGGCCGACGGGTGAGCCGAGTTCCAGTAGTTCTTGGGATTTTCTATCTAGCACGTTCTCTGATTCAAGAGCCCTTTCAGGCTTTACCCGTGGCTTCGAAACGAAGGCATTGATAATTAAGTATATTGGTATCATTGAGGCTTAGTATAAGCCAAGTACATTCACCGGTGTGCTTTGCTCATAAGAAGCAACACGCCGACCGGTGGTTTCGAATAAATGAAGCAATACCTCATAAACTCTCGATTTTTGGCCTCTATTCTCTGAAGAGGGTCTTAGAACTGGTATGTTTGGTGAGAGCTGATGGTAGAGACTTACTAGAACCCGATTTAGAGTTTTCTTTCTGGAGATTTAATACATAGGCGTGTAATTTCGGATCCGGGCCTGTCGGTATCTTTGTTGCTATGAAGCACAGCAAGGAGAGGGAAAGTATAAGCAATGGACTCCAGACACAGTATATATGACGAAGGGTACTTTGAAGGGGCTTTGGGCGTTGAGTTCCTATCGCACTTGGGAAAATGACGGAAGGGGAAGCTTGGACAACAGAGGAAGGTCTATGGATTCGCGTCTCTAGTTGGATAAACTCGATAGCATCGTCGAAAATCTGGTCCGTCTCTTCCATGATTCAGAGTAGGCCGAACAACACAGCAAACAAAAAGATGGGCGTTCCCCGCGCACGTGATTCCATCATTGCGACCTAGAAGATATGGATCATCACTGTAAGGAAAAGTTTTATGATTAATTAGTGCGCGGCTCTGTGTATAATTTGCTCGCTTGGATCTTGGTAGCTGGTTGTTTCGAAGTCTTTTATAATGGGTTTTGATCAAAATTAAGATGGTTGTGAAAGGGCGGATGCCAAGTTCCAAGAGTTGGTCAGTTCAATCAGTTTGAGTCACTTCCGGTGTTATTGATGGTCAAGAGGTGCGCAGGGCTTCTAAAGCAAGACACTACGATAATTTCGTGGTGCTGATGAGTGAGGACTATTACCAGAATCATGCACTCGAATGGAATGACTCTCCACAGAACCATATCACTGGCAGGAAATATACAGCATAAAGATCCACATGACTCAAATATGATCGAGTCTGATTAAGCAGGCCAATACAGCCCAAGTCAAGACGACTCCTTTATAAAATGGGCACATCCTTCTAACCTGCCGCAAAGATACCAACGAACAGCCCAACAATGCTATATCATCTACTTCACCTTATAGTGCTATTAGGCTTGACGCACTTGGCCTGCGCGGCCTGCAATTGCCCACGACTACATATAGCTGCAGCATCGATACAGGCTCCTGGGCAGGTCCACTCCTCCATCACCAACTGGCTTGGGATTTCGCTAATCGACGAGACCATAGCTCACCAGTCGCGCTTAATATTGGGGTTGTACACTCCAGAACTGGGTTTTATCAAAGATTTGGAAAGTTTAAGTCCATCTCAGTTTCAGAAACAGCAGGTGCTTCAAACTCGCGTGGGAGTGATCATTAATGTTTCCCCACAGGTCGCTGACCTGCCCACTTACTTTGCTCTCTATGAGCCTGCTAATTGCACGGTCTATGCGATGTCTCCAGTCAAGATTCTGGATGTTCTTGGCAATGTATCGCCCACAAATGTCTCAGGATAGCTACCTTCTGGTCACCACTCCAGTAAACTCAATGCATTGATTCAATAAACTGATATCCAATGCATCACTTCAGGAATCCATTCAAGATCATGTAGTACAGCATACTGCAAATGCTCTTGCAGAATATGGATGGTAAGTAAGTGTTTTGGGATACACGCCCAACCAAGCCACAGGTGGTAAAAAAGATTTGTATGAGTACAGCAATCCAATATGCTTGCATGGTAGCATGGAAGTTAAACCGTGGGCCCGGAGATGGCGATTTCCGGCATTCCTGTGACACAAGTACAACTGTTGCAGCTACATACACTCCAAAACCATCACCAAACTTGGCATAAGACATGTAGAACATAAACAACATATTTGCGAGAATTGCAACACAGATGTTGAAGCACTTACTAATGAAGGCACTTCGCTTCACTGCATGTGTGCTAGTATATTGGCCACAAATTTGAATGTGGCATTGTTTTTGTATAGCAATACAGTGGAGCTACATTTGGTAGACTTCTGATTGAACAGGTTGTCATTGTGTATGCTTGTTCGTGCCAGCCATACACACTATGCTAACTTACCTACATATTTCCACACCTATGATCGTAATGTCACCCCACATGCCAACCAAGGCTATATAGTTACTTACACCAACTTGATATTTTAGTTTGGCTTAAAGGCACTAAACCTAGACTACTACATTGAATGTACAAGATACATGTTGATTGAGAGTCCTTGCGACCGTTGGGTACGCGGGTAATAGCTTCTCTCAAACTCAGGAAAAGTGAAATTCAATGTATATTTAGTTGGGGCCCTGGTTCTCAACAGTCCAGCATAATGAACGCCCGAGAACCCTTTTGGGGGCGAACGGCTTTTTTCAACATATTAATCTAAGAACTCTCTGCACACTGGCTAAATGGCTGCAGCCAGCTGGAAAATACTTCGTTTACAGTGGCTAGCACCTCCCCTTGAACATGTAGCACCTGTATTTTAAAGAGAAGATGCTCCAGTTCCAATTGGTGCTCGGCTTCAAAAGCATGGGTACGAGAGGAAAATTCATCTGAATTGAGCTCTAATTGATCATTCAAGGCTGCAGATGGAACAAGACTATGCTCAGAAGATGGCTGCGCTATATCCGTGACTGCTGCCTCATCAAATGAAGCCACAATCAGTTGAATGAGGAAGTCATGTTGATCGGTCTTGCTGCTGTCCACCAGCTGCTCATCGACTTGCTGTAATAGACTACGGATGCGGGTTAGAAACTGTTGTGCTTTTTGGCCAGTTTCTAATGTCAGTGACCCCAACCCCTTCAATGACTCACGGGGCGGTCCGTTTTCTTGCAAAGAGTGATCTTTATCGAACATATATCTGCTGGCTCGTACTTTGCAGATTTGCTTTTTCTTATTAAGAAAAAGTTCCAACAATTTGTTTCGCCAATCCATAAGCTTGTCGAACCGTTGAACCATCTGGCATGCCAGAGATATCGAAGCTTGAACTGCTTCTTGAATATCGGAAGCCATTTTCTCGATGCGGTTGTAGGTTGTATCTAGGAGAAAGCTTGAAAGCTGTCGTTGGCGGTACTGGATGGCAGATGTTAATACGTGTAATATGACGTATGGATGAAACCGGACAGAGTAAGTCTCCTCTACTTTACGTACTGCATTCCCCAAATCTTGAAGTAGTCCCTGATGGTTTCGAAATAGTTGAATGACTTTTCGGCCTACGTATTGGATCGTGGTGTTACTAGTATTCCAGTTTTTCAGCGAAAGCTGATCAAGTTTGTAGAGCGATTCCTCCAACTGTCGCTTTCTAGCCAATACCTCGTTTGACAGCCTGGATATATAGTCGGCGCCTTGAATGTATTGCCACGAGGTTCTTTCTTTAGAGATTTCGGTTAGAACCACTCCCATTGTGGAGGTGTTCTCCAACGGAGCCCTAACCATGGCAACAGAAGATTCAAAAGGTGCGTATCTATACGTAGAAGCTGCATGCTTTCCAAAAGCCGGGTAGACTTGCTCTGAATACTTACATAGTTCTTCGGAAAAATCTGTCAGCGTTAACCTTTTGAGGTATAAAAGGGCTTTTCTTACATCCACTATTTCCCGGTCAAGGTCTTGAGTGAAAACATCCAGGCCATGTATCAATCCAACTGTTTCTCGCTTTTCCTCCAGCTGGGAAGCAAGATTTTGAAATCTTGCCATTCCCAGAGACTTGGGGTTTCCAGGGGTTTGCTCGTCCGTGTGGTATTTTATTATGTTGTTTAAGCCATCAAATGCCTGGTTAGGGCGTTTGGAAAAAGGGGCTGCTGACACAGCTAAAGGAAACATGGTAAGTGCGGTTTGTGTGCTAGTAAGAAAGTTCAAAGGCAACCGCACTTCGCATGGCAATAACATCACATAGGCTTCATGGCAAACGCCGAGCCAAGTGAAACAGCGGCGTCAGAGTTGACTGACGAACGTAGCCAGTCATGCTATTCCAATTTTGGATGGACTCGGATCATTTCGGTGTATTCAGCATAGCACCGTTGCCCCTATTTCGTTCACTGTGGTGGCGCTATTCATCAATTCGTCAACCCACACGATCAGTGTGGTCATAAAGCATTGATGAGATATTTGCGAGTTGAACGGATGGGAAATGGCGAATACGGTTACTACAATACAAGAAGGCGATCTCCCATAGTGCTACAAGCCCCTTATCTAGAGGTAATGTGCGGAATTCCTCCCAGCGGAAAGCCTGAGCTTCCTTTCATACAGATGGCATTCTTTCTAGTTTTGATCGATGTTGCTTCTCATCTCGATGAATTTCTATCTGCATGTATCACCCATGAATCTAAATGCCAAGTTGAAACCGTTGCCATGAAAGTGCGAGGAAGGGCGGTAAAACGGAGGAGATTACCATCGGAATTCCTGATGGGGTTCGAATGTAGCAATCACACTTGTCGCCCATGATCTGTTTATCTAGTGTTTTCAAGTGCTAGGCAGGTATGATCAGCCCCTACCATAAATGCCGGCTTTCACTCTACTGTGCAAAACCACTCTGGATCCACCAACATCCGCGGGCCTCAGCTGCCAGAATGCTTGCCTCAGAATTATCTCGACCTATCCTATACATGATGCCCTCCCAACCACGTTATTTGATTAGACGACGATAATCAACCCAGCGGATTAAGATCCCCCTGATGCCATAGGTAGCTATCATTAACCTGGGGAATTAAAACAAGATCCACCACCTACTGTTTTCAAGTGGTACGATGAAAACAACATCTAGTGATCATTCAATCTATCTTTCGCAGCCAATAAGTTTCCTACGCCACATGCGCTGCAGTCGGAAAAAAATGAAGTGCAAGGTAGATGAGTGGCGGAAACTCTCGGGTCATGCCACAGAATCCCTTATGGAAAGCTATTTATGGATGCATTCCTGTGATAGATTTGATTAAACTTATGATAGATCCTAGATAAAACAATCGGACAAAGCCCCACAACTTTTGGCCAACTGCCAATATCGCCATATGTGGAACTGCAAAGAGCACTAGTGAATCCTGGAAAACCCTCCGCTTAGAGATGAGATGGATCACCATTGATTCCCGGGAAGCTTAGGCGCGCACTCCTCGCCATCCATTGTCAGCGGGAGGTAGGCTGATAGGCAGATGAGCCATGGCTGACGATAGGAAAAAGGTACATGAGATAGGAAATCTCACAGCAACAGAGATCTGATTGACACTGGATGATAGTCTCAGATTGAGCGAAGCAATTAAAGATGCTCCTTTTCTGGCCAGTTATTGGCTGATGCAGAGTATGAGAAATATTGGTCGAATTAATCAGAAGATACATGCTGTGTTCTACATAAATAAGATTTGAACAAAACCCATCAATCTGAGGTTTCACTTCGCATGCATCACAATACTCAAATATAGGATTTTGTGAAACCACACGGAACCGGTTTTGTAGTTTGTAGTTTTCTTTCGACCGAATAAAAGGAGCTGAGCAGCTCGTGGTTGAGGTAGCCCTCTGGCTTTGATTCAGTCTTCATTCTTCATCAATTTACTCAGAATACAATGTTCAAATATATGTTTAATACTGTGAAACCGGGGCTTCGTTTGGCCTCTATGCCAAAACCAACGCTAAAGGGAGCGAGGTTGCAGCCGCTTCCATACAACTTCGTTAAACCAAAGCCTCTTCATATTTTCCAATCCCGATCATTCACTACCGAGGTTGGCACGGTCAAAGAATCTCAATCCACACAAGAAAACTCTGACACTCGCCACGCTGTAGTGTCGACCTTTGATATGTTCTCTATTGGTGTCGGGCCCTCCTCTAGTCATACTGTTGGACCTATGCGTGCAGGAAAGATCTTCGTCACCGACTTGGAAAGATTGAAGTTGTTGGATAAGGTTAGTCTGTTATGTACGCGGTATCTTTCGACTGTCGATCTTACCATGATTTATTTCTACGTTTGTAGGTTAAATCTCTTCGTGTTGATTTGTACGGTTCCTTGGCTCTTACTGGTGTTGGCCACGGCACTCCCGACGCCACCCTTATGGGTTAGTGTACATTCCAAATGTCATCTCATTAATACGCACCGATACCAATTCGTAATTGATAGGCATTGAGGGCGAATCTCCCGAATCTGTTGAGACTAGCACAATTCGTTCTAGAGTTCAAGCAATGCACGACAACAAGACCATTACCTTGAATGGTACTCATAATGTCACCTTTGACCCTGCGAAACACCTTGTGTTCCATTACTTCGATTCACTACCACAACATCCTAATGGAATGCGTTTTACCGTGTTCGATGAAAGCGGTGACATGTTGGCTACCAATGAATACTTCTCCATTGGCGGTGGCTTCGTAGTAAATGAGGCCACCCATGTTGCTCATGGACAAAACGTATACTTCAAGGATGATAAGGAGTCATCTTCCTTGGTCCCTGGTGATGATGAGCGCAAGAATCAGGATCTCGTCATCGCAGCTTTGCCCTTCACCAATGCTGAAGATTTACTTGAAGTCTGCCGCAAGCAAAATATGACCGTTGCTCAAGTTGTTTACGAGAACGAGCTTCAATGGAGATCACCCGAGGAGATCAAAGCCCAGCTTTTCGCCATTTGGAACACCATGGATTTGTCCATCAAAAACGGCTGTTTGAGCAATGAGGAGTATCTCCCTGGCAGACTCTCTGCCAAGAGAAGAGCCCCAAGCCTCTACAAGAAGCTCCTTCGTGGCCTCTACAACAATAACTCCGTTGGATATAACTCTACTTCTGTTGCCCCAGGGTCACCCAAGGAGGAAACCATTGCTACCAACTCCGAAATCCCCTCCAGTGAAACCGGATTGAGCCGAGTTTATCTCCCCCGTAGAACCTCCAAGCGATTATCTCTGCCTGCATTGGATTATCTATCAGTTTACGCAATCGCTGTCAATGAGGAGAATGCTGCCGGTGGTCGTGTGGTTACTGCCCCAACCAATGGTGCTAGTGGTGTCATCCCCGCTGTCTTGAAATATTATTTAGAATTCATCTCTGATGATCCAGAGAGGGATGTGATGGAGTTTCTGTTAACCTCCGCCGCCATTGGTATGTTGTATAAGAGAGGAGCTAGTATTAGTGCTGCTGAGGTAGGCTGCCAAGGCGAAGTGGGTGTTGCCTGCTCTATGTCTGCTGCTGGATTTGCTGCTGTGATGGGTGGTACAGTCGAGCAAGTCGAGAACGCTGCTGAAATTGGTATGGAGCATAACCTGGGATTGACCTGTGATCCCATCGATGGCCTTGTACAAATCCCCTGTATTGAACGCAACGCTCTTGGGGCTGTCAAAGCTGTCACCGCAGCTCAATTAGCACTTAACGGTGATGGTCTTCACCGTGTCACCCTTGACCAAGTTATCGAGAGTATGAGACAAACTGGCTTGGATATGCAGAGCAAATATAAGGAAACCAGCCAGGGTGGTTTAGCAGTTAACGTGCCCGTTTGTTAGAATTACCGTAGCAATTCAGAATGTTTGCACACTTCCGCTTACATCCTCATCATTCCCACACACACACACACACACACACACACACACACCTATATATATACATCACCTTCATTAACCTAAGCAAAGCCACTTCCTCCACCACTCCGCTACCACTACTACTGACATAGAAATCTCTAATGACATCTGGTCAAGTCTGTCGGTACCCAATCATCTTTGCGATCGATGCCATCTATTCTACGCTAAATAACAACCTCAGTTAATTTTAATATTCATCTATTGTCGTGGTGCCTGCTATATTTGTAACCCAATTGAAAGTGGTGTGGAGGTTTCAGATCCGCGGGAAGATCCCATTTCGCCACCGAGGCACCAAGAAGGTTCCCGGTGATTGGTCAGAAGGGGAAATTCCCAGGCTGTAGGATGTTGGTGCTGATGAAGATGTGGCTTGTGCTAGGTGGGGGATTTCGTTCCCCAAATACGGAAGCGAGATCACTTACACTGCATGATGCACCCATCATTGTCAAAGCCACTGGGGAATCCAATCCAAGGTGTAACCATCATCAGACGGGCAGAGAATAGTAATCCTTGCCTTCATCCAACCTTAGCTTAAACTGCACACCGATTGTACTCAGTTGCATGGTGCTCTGATGGCCCGTGGCAAAGTTCTACCATAATCACTGCTCAGCAGGTTGAAGATCAGAGACTAGCAAGGTCCTCTTTGCGCTCCCTAATTCCAGGGATGCCCAACAACAGTATCTCGGATGGTGAGGTGGACCAGTTGGGATGATTATATATCAATGTCCCTTGGTAGAGCGGGCTTACATAAATAGATACATATCCAGTATAACTGGGCCTTGCATTTGTATTATCTCATATACTTATGAATATTCAATTGAGTTTGTGAATTGTACTCTAGGTAACAAATACTCCGTAATTTCTTGACAATACTTTCAGATTACTCTGGCATTTTAGAGGGCTCATTCAGCTTGAAATACCTCATGTACAACTTGGTTGTCTGTATTTGGGATATGGTTAAGAGCAAATGCATTGCTGCCAGTGGAAAGCTTTTGCTCCAAGAGATACCCTCTGTCTTAAGTATCTCCAATATTTAATTAATTGTATATTCTGGCCAATGGATTATAGCTTGCAAGCTTTGCTGCAATTAAATACTGACTTCTGAGCATTTTCTTTGTGGAAAGATGTTGTTTTTACTATTGGTGCTTGGACAATCATAATGGGCATAAGTTATGAAGTAAATCCCCAGGATCTCACACATTTATACCAATACCATCCATAGTACTAGGAAGAGGCAGCTACCTTGCCAATGGCTGGGGTATCTCCAATGCAGACAATAATAGGCACTTTGACATAATGGCCAATGCTTGTAAAAGTTTTTAATTGCACCTAAAGATTCACATAACTTAGGCACCTGGATCACTACCCACAAATCTTAGAGAATTCTGGCCAGTTTCCTTATTGGCATTTACCTAAAATATTATCACTAAAAAAATAAGGTACCTAAAATAGAAGATATCTCATAGCACTCCAAACTGCCCTATGCTTTGCACACATGCTTTTGAAATCATCTCAAGCATATTTTTTGTACTTGCTTTGCCAAGATCATGTAAAAGCATAAGTACTTCTTTACACTCAATAAATCAGTAAGTAAAACCACATATTCTTCTTGTTCACTCTGTGACTTCCAGCATCTCCAAATTCTTACAATGGGTTATATGGCTCAACCTGTCACTCTTTGGAATGTCTACTACCGCTATTACAGGAATCTTCCTACCACAGCAAAGTCAGATGGATCTAACTACCAAGTCTGGAAGGTGATGATGTAGATGCAGCTACTGGAAAGAAGCCTTTGGGATGCTCTTGTATTAGAAGAATACCCTCCTAATGATGTAGAAGAACAAGCTTTGAAGTAGCAGAAGAACACAGTATCTGTAATTGCATTTGACTTAATGCCAAAGACAAATTGCTAATTAAATGCTCAAGTGCAAAAACAGCTAAAAATGCCTGGAAGGAATTAGGAGACACCACATTGCTATGTTCAGCTGCTAAGAAAAAGTTACCTAAGAGAAGAATTCTCCCCTACTAAGATGCTTCTAGGGGCAGAAATAAAAAATCCAATCAACACAAATGCCTTGTTAGTTGATGAAATAGTATATGTGAGTGTACAACCAACAAATCCGGATGTGAGAGTTACCTTCTTGAATAGCCTCACCAACAGGTTTCAGGGCTTTGTATCAGCCCTGGAGTCCAGAACTGATGATTTAACTTTACATTACATATTTGGAAGGCTCCTGGACAATGAATCAAGAAAATCAAGTGCAACAAAGAAGAGCAAGAAAATGCAACCATAAGTAGTGAGAGCCATCAAAGAATCTACCCAATACTCTTTAGAGATAACAACAAGCTTTCTTGTAGCCACTGCAAAAGGAAAGGATTCACATCGGACTAGTTCTGCAAAAATAGGTATGATGAGCAAAAAAATCATGACTGTAGAAATGCTGCAATGCCTGATGATAGGATATTCATATCTGCACCTGGTATGACCACAAACAGCAATTTTCAGACATAGTATACTGCCTTTGGAGCATCTCAACACTTCACACATAAAAAAGAGCATTTAACCCAATATCAAAATATTCCTACTAAGAAGGCTTCATGAAATTCAACAGCACACCTGATGCAGCTGCACAGAGAACTGTTCAAGTGATTTTCAGAGATAATAAAGCATGCCACACACTTTGCTTCAAAGAAGTAATATATTCACCAGAAATAGCTAAGAACCTATTACCTGTAAGCAAGGCCACACCAGAAGGACTTAATTTCAGCTTAGACAGTGGTAGATGCATGTTTACCAATCAGGATGGCACCCTGATGGTTGTTGGTATTGGAAATCAGAATGTGCACAAGTTGAAATATATCATATTATATCTGTAAGCTAATATATGTATCTCAGATGAAGAAACACAGATGCATTGACTCAGGAGATTTGGACACTTCAAGTTTGATTATTTGAGTAAACTAATTAAAAATCAGCTAATTGGCAGAGTGAAAGTTGATGCTCCAGCTAATTTGGAGCTCTGTGAAGCATGTATTTATGCAAAACAAGCAGACAATCACTCAAGAGCTCTGGGCTAGTCAAAACTAAGAAAAAAATAGATGGAACTCACTCACATCAGTAAGTAACCATGCAAAATTTATTATTAGAAAGAATGAATCATTCAAGAATATTATTGATGTTATGGAAGATAAACACTGGTGTTCTTCTTGGAGAGAAAAAAAGAAGCTTTGTGCAAGCTCAGGGAGCTTAGAGTCATGGTGCAGAGAGAAACTGGTGAAGAAATCAATAAAATATGCTCTAACAATGGTGGAAATTGTACCCCAAATCTCTTCATCACCTGTGGCAAAATTCTTGATATAAAGCAAGAGACTAATGTACCATATACCCCCCCAGCAAAATGACATGTTAGCACATGCAAACAGATCAATGTTCCATAATCAAAAAATACTCACTGATTTTTGCTTGGAATCTGTTGTCTCAACTTTATATCATAAAAAGTGAAGTTGTAGCAGAATGCTTAGTGTCTGCAAGAAGTGTTGGTGTAGCCTTTAAAGGGCATTGAATACCTTCTTCTGTGGATATTGCTGTATATTAAAGCATCTTCTTTTTACCTGTTGGGCCTGGTTATTCTTAATTCCTCATCTAGTAGCCTTCCATAAATGTAATTTAAGGTTAAGCCTTTGGATCTGGAGTTTAGGGCTGATATAAGGCCTTGAAGCTTACCAAGCAGGCTATGCAGGAAAGTAAACATCACATCTTCATCAGTAGGTTTGCCCACAGATTTCATTTCCTCAACCAGAAGGGTGATTTGGTAAGACAGATTTTTATCTTCTGGGAGCATATTTGTAGTAAAGGATTATTGGTTAAGATACATTCTCTTAGAAGTTGTACATGACTGGTTGGTATCTTGCAATACCTTCTAGGCATTCTTTGCAGTGTTAACTATTGAGCATTGAGTTAGCAATATGCTTTTACCCTATGAGAAACAATTGTGATGATCCCAACAAAAGGCCATCACAGAATTTAAATTTCATAACTAAGGGGTATGTATGTCATGAGGACACCATGCAAAAACTGCTAAATAGCATTGCACCTCAGATTTTTCCAAAAAGTTAGTCAAGATTTTTCATCACAACAACATATAAGTGGCTTTTGCTTGGTTCCCTGCCAATTTGCTCACTTTCTGATCCCAGACACTCTATTGCCTCCTACATTTGTGTGAATTGATTGGCTATTGCCTCTTTTCCACACTCCTTGCTTCCTGACTCAACCATTTCCCTTACTTTTCATGCTTACAAATTGATTTATTTCTGTTGAAGCTTCAGTTGTCCCTCAATTGCCAATTGTGTTGACCTATACAAGTCCCTATACCCTACACTAACATTAAGCCTAACCCCACACTCAACAAGGAACTCCATTGAAATCCACCACTCAGTAAGTATTTCTGCTGTAACACTCTGGTTCCACAACTTTGGAGGGAAGATGCCCTATGAAAAATTATTGAGAGGATCCCATCAAATGGCTGTCACAAAGTTAAAGTCCCATGACTAAGAGGTACTGATCCTGTTGGGACACTGCCCAGAGACCATTGAAAAATAATTGCACCCCAGATTTCACAAAAACTTTGGCAAAATTTTTCATCACAACAATGTATAAGTGGCTTTTGATTGGTTCCCTGCCAATTCACTCACTTTCTGATCCCAGACACTCTATTGCCTCCTACATTTGTGTGAATTGATTGGCTATTGCCTCTTTTCCACACTCCTTGCTTCCTGACTCAACCATGTCTCTTACTTTTCATGCATACAAATTGATTTATTTACGTTAAAACTTCAGTTGTACCTCAATTGCCAATTGTATTGACCTGTACAAGTCTCTATACCCTACACTAACATTAAGCCTAACCCCACACTTAACAAGTAACTCCATTAAAATACACAACTCAATAAGTATTTCTGCTGTAATGCTCTGGTTCCACAACTTTGGCAGGAACCCAACAGCTTTATGCCACTGTTCATTCACTGGTTCCCACACATCCTGGTCTTCAGCTGGCACTGCAAGGTCTAGCTCCTCATTTGCCAGTCTTTGCAATAATCCAGTGAGTTTTCTTGAGCACTGCTCTTGAAGAAGTGCTGCAACCTCTTGGTGTACCTACTAATGTTCCAAAACTCCACTGAAGGCATTGTGATAGTCTTTTGAGCTCTTGATGTTGAAGCCTTGTCTGTCAGTGGGATCTCCACTCTGTCAACAATGGAGGATGTGGAGGCTGTGGAGGCTGTGGTAGACAAATTGCCTTTTTCAGTAAACTCATCTACCTTGCTGGAGTGTAGCTCAACTGGCTGTGCTTCCAACTCTTGTGACAGCAGCTGTTTTCTTGTTGGTAATTCTTCTTGGCTGTGATGGAACTGAGTCTGTTCCTGGCTTGTAGTATTAATTGGCAAGAACTGCAGTTTTTTTGCATGCCTCCCTGTCTCAGGCTTGGGTAGACATTTTTCCCTTTACCATTGCCTTTATCACTGCCAGGTCTTTCACTGCTACTTTGTCCAAGTGCTTCTTGTAAATTCTGCTCCAATGCATCTGTTTTGGCCTGCTTGTCCCTGGCTGGCCCTCTTCTGGAAACCTGACGTTTCTTTCCGTTTGATTTGAGCTCTCAGCTGTAGTTGTGATGGGCTCCTGTACAAGCAGCCGGTTTTTATCACTGCCAGGTCCTTCGCTGCCACTTTGACTAGGTGCTTTTTGAGTGGTACTACGCTATTTCCTTGACAAATGTTGTGCTGGTGCATCTGTGTCTGCCTGCTTGTCCCTAATTGGCACTCTTCCAGCTACCTGATGTCTCTTTGATGCTTGTCTGCAGCTTTTGGCCCTGCTTGTAACAGGCTCTTGAGGAAGATGCTGGTTTTTAGCCATGGCACCCTTGTTCTTCTGCCTTTGATAGCTTCTGCTATTCTTAAGATACTTTCTTAGCATACCAATGCTGGTCCAAAATCCATTTGCCATTTGAGTCCAGGATAATGCTCAAGGAACAACTCAAGTGCATTCTGCTTGGCCTTGAGTTCCTGATGGTCCCATGGTATGCCAGCCTTAAGGTGATGGCGTGCTAGACTTCTGACAGCCTCTTGTATATTGGCCCACTCTTCATTATTGCACTCAATGGCTTCACGGATCTTCTATGTCTTTTGATTTTTAGGCTTTGGTATAAACACCATATTGTTTCACTCCCATGGTGTGATAGGTTTTTCTGTGGGCTTTATCTTTGGGTATTGTTGTTGTGCTTCAAAGACTGCACAGTGTTCCTCTGCTGTTACTTTGGGAAATGGCTCAATTCTTGGTTGTGACATTGAGCTACTTGAGTTCCTTCTTTGCAGCAAAGATACTGCTTTCTTGACCTGGGAAATTGATTGCTATACACGTATTATCTGCTCATCCTGTTTCTGGACTATTTCCTGATTTCTCTGGGCCATTGATTCTATACTACCAGTCACTGCATCTAATTGCTTCATTATTGCTTTGATATGAGCTGACAGCACACTTGCCAATACAGATGGTGGTGATGTTATCATGGCCACTTGCTGATCTTCAACTGAGGGTACTGTGTTTGCTACAATCTCATCTGCCTGAGCATAACAGTCAGCTTGTGGCTCCAGAGAGGTTTTCAATTGCCTACTTGACTGAGAGCCTGAGGAGTCCACATTACTACCTTCAATGGGCACACTGCCCACAGGGCCTTTTTTGGATGTAGCCCCACTGGTTGTACTGAATGTCAAAGCAAGCTGTTGTCCAACTGTTCTTCTGTTGCCATTAGCAGTGGGGTTTGGTTGAGAACCAGACAACTTTGCTTTATTTTTTGGCAGCTTATATATGAAAGTGAGTGAAACCAAAGAGGAAATAGTGTTACATATACGAGTGTATGTGGTGCCACAACTTTATTTATAATGCTTACTATGGCTGGTCATCACTGAATCTTATATTCATGTAGGTGCAATGTCTCAAATACAAGACTGTTTCAAGTTCACATGAATATTGACCAAAAAGTGATATAATAGCATTACATTGTTGAAGGTCAAGCTTTTTGCCCCATGGGCAAGACTACTTTGACTCTACGCTGTAAGAGAAGAGAAAAAAGACCATGTGGCTATTGTGGCAAGCCTCTCAGTCATCACACATGCAGACATCATTAGAAGTGTTACAAGGATCATGACCAGTTTTTGCCACCCAAGTCTTACTTGACCATTCATCCGTCACTACAGTACCAACATTATCTTGCTGGCCAGTTGATACTTCTTTATCAGCATCTGGTTGTCTTTGTCACCTTGCACAAACTGAGTCAGGTGAGTATGTTATACCTTTAGGCTCACCTCAGCCTTCTGAATATGGCATGCAGAGTGATAGCTCTGACAAAGAAGGTTCAGTGATGGATCTTGAGCCTATCTCCCCTAACAACAGTACCACATATGAGCCCGGTCAAATTCCTATATTCAATGAGACAACACCTGTTGAAACAAATGCCAAGGATACTTTATGGAGCCAAGTGAGCCCAGTAATCCATTTACTGGTGAATGATGTGATGTTGTTGCTAGAGAAGTGGCAAGTTTCCACTAATATCAGTGATGGGGGCTTTGAGGATTTATTACTACTTCCTGCCAAAATCATACTGCAATACAACTTACCATGTACATGGTGCAAGTGGACAACCATCATGCCGCTGGCAACATATGATCCAGAGACTTTCCTGATTCCAGCATGTGCTAACAGCTGCATGACATTCACATCCAAAAATGCTACCATTGCAACATGTCCAAATTGTTGGGAATCCACCACCATTGAGGGAAAACATTGCTCACACTCCGGATATATTCTGGTCATACCCCATCTGAGAAAGCTGATGCAGTCCAACAAATATTGCAAAGCTATACAGCACTGCACTCAATAGACTTGTTCTGTTGGATAGTGCCACATAGTGCCAGCCTGTTTATAGTGCCGGATCAATCTGATACTATCTGGCACTATAATTTCTACCGTAATGCCAGTGGTAGGATATAGTTACTGGTAATTTTACTCAATCTTACTTATGTTGCTCAGAGTAGTGCTTTCCTTCCTTTATTTACTCTTCATAATGCTCCAGACATATTTCTCTCAGTGGATGTCTTCTTGTGTGAATATACTGTGCATTGATAAGTATCTTACCTATTTTACCTATTGTGCTGGTTTCTCCTATATATGACTTTCTGCTATATTTGCCTGCCAATATGCTGAATCTCTTCAGATATCCAAATGTATGCTCTACCCTCACTCTGAAATGATTAAGTATCTCATTGTAGAGCTTCTGCTTCTTGCTAAGCACACCATTCCTTGGCTTCCTATAAGCTGTAATATATTCTAATCTCCAAAATCCTCTCCTATATAAGCTACGTCTGCCATACATTTCTCCCCTCTACTGAATTCTGGATGATTCTCTACCCAGAGCACTTTGTCATGCCTACTTCCAGCAAATGGCCCACTAAGCCAGATGATGTTACCCTCAATGTCAGACAGTGCTTGAGAATTCACATAGTGTGCCTTGTACTTGCCAGAATAGAAGTGCCTCTGCCCTCTAGAAGGTCTGTTAATCCTGACTGGGAAGGTATCCAAAATATTCCTTGTATGGAACCTGTTGCTGAACACTGTGGGATATGGAAGTCTATTGGAGCTTCTGAACCTAGTACTCCAAGCTTGCTCTAAGTCATTCATACCCTCTGCAAGGTGGTTCTCCATTGCTGCCAGCTGGGAATGAAAGCCTCTAGGACTTTTGTTGCTATGGATGGTGGGATGAAACCATGTAGGGCAATAGTTCTTGTAATAGCAGAGAAGCTTAAAAAGGGATCTCCCTGAGTAGATTGGGGTATATGGACCACAGTACTTGGTATAGATCTCCTCTAGTGTGTCAAGAGGAAATCCAGTGGTAGTGATGAGATTGAGGAGAAAAGACCATTCAGATGAATAAGTCATATTAGAATTGGTAAGGATTGGGCTGAGATGATTTGAATTGATTTGGTGCAATCAGCTTTATTTATCTGATTTTCCATGCATTATGATTAAATCTCCATCAGTTGCCATGCATCCCATTATTATGTTGCAAAAATCATCCTCAAACAATGGCTGGGTATTTTTATGGATGTTTTACCAACAAGTCTGTAATCAAATAAGAAATCTGCAATTGATGTGATCTGATCCGTGTCAATGCAATCCAAGATGCATTATGCATAATATATGGAAATCTCAACAATCACATTAGTTGTCATATATATTTCATACAAGACCAGGTTGATGCCAATACACTACTGTATAAGTATCCAAATCCATCACTATAGTCCCTATACCAAGTCTCAACTCATCTTTAGTACAACCCAGACAAAGCCCATCCCCCAGCTCACAAGTGCAGTCCGGACTGGAAAAGTAAATGTTGGGTCTGTTTGAGTTCTTGCCAAATGATTTCAGTATGGCCCAAGTGTCTATGATGAGCCTTCATACAGATGTGTGGGCACTACTCATTAATCCAGCAGAACTAGATACCTTGGAGAGCCAACAGAGATGGAAGAATCTGAGTAGAAAGCTGTGGCATGAGTTCTACCTCAAGATGCTAGCAGATGTATGTAAGAAGATATATAACAAGCAAGTATTCAAAGCAAGAATGAGCTGAGAGTGAGTGGAGTTGTTGAGAAAGCTGTGCAGGAACAATTTTGCGTGCAGTTTGCCTAGTATGGGCCAGACACGTCTGTTTGTGCCTTGACTTTGGGAACCAAAGAGATTTTGAATGAGTTTTTGCCTCAAATGACTAATGTATTACATGATATATTAGTAGAGCTAAGTGGCTTCCAAGAGCAATATACACAGGACTCATCCAGGCAACAGTTCCAAAGTAACAGACAGAGGGTAAGTCAATACCTTGAGAAATCAAAAGGTGATCTCCAAGAGGAAGAATGCAGACCACAAGTAACATTGTCTAGATTGCACCAGCACACCTTGCTGGACTCCTTATCATCCCCTGCAACTTCAGCATGCCGGTGCACATCAGTCCAAACTATGCCAACACCCTTCACAAGAGCACCCCACATTGAGTCAGCATGTATTGGGTCAATGTGCGCACTTCAGAGCAAGACCACCAGAACCTGCCAAATTGCTCAAAAAGACATGAGTCCATTGGAGCGGGCCAAGTTGGTCAACAAGCGGCATCACATCAAACTCAGCCAAGGGCCATGCCAGCATGTCAAGTCACATCTACACATGCCATTACACCTGACCATCAGCAAGTTTCTTCTGGTGAACTGACTGATGATGACTCACATGAAGTGCCTCCACCACCAGAGCCTTTGGCAAGTAAAAGAACACGTCAGTGCATAGCACTGCAGGCTGGCTCAGTTGCATCATCCAGAGCAATTCAGCACAGCCAAGCTGCAGCATTGCACTCATGAACTAGGAGGCAAAATACTGATTACAAATACACAAGTAGCCAAGAGGATAGTCAACAGGAAAGTAGTTTAGGTGTGCAAAGTGAATCACTACCGAATGCTTCAGTAGTAATCCCTGTGAGAAAAAAAACTAGGAGAAGATGATGCAATTACATTGAATTGCTATTATTTGTAATGATCCAAACAACGCTTTTTTTTGCAATCCGCATCAAGCCTTTGCAAATCAGTGATCACTAAATTTCTGATATACGCAATATCAAGGTTGTCTCACATTTAAGACAGAACACCTATAAATAAACACCCTGCATAAGTGCCAACAACCAAGCATATGTTTGCAAGATGTATATGTTACCAGCAGTACAAGGTATATGGCAACTTTGCAAGTATCACACTAAAAAGCCATAAAGTTGAGGTGATAGAAGTATGTCCATTATGGCAGGTGTGCACTTTTGTAGAGGTTAGTAAGCAGGAGGCCATAGTTGTTTTTGATTCAAACTATATGTGGAATACCCAAGGTAGTAGTGGGTAAGCAAACAAAGAGGGGTGATTCTACAGAGGAATATATGAGTTGCACAAGGGGAGGTAGAAAAAGGAAATACCATCTGGTAAATTGGTATGGTAGCATTATACCAAACTAGTGGTAGGCTGTCATACTGCCAATGTAATGCAATCAGAGTCTTGCTGTGAGGCTGTCAAAATACCTTCAAGTTTCTTGCCATATAAGGCAATTGGATGTCCTAGCCTACTGGATCCAGTTAAAATAGTTATAGAGCGCTGAAAGACCACAACAATACCATGCAAATATTGTCACAGCACCAATAAAATATTGTCAAGTTTTATCCCTTGATTTGGTTGTAAAATTAGCAAAACACCATCATGATCCCATCATAAGATTGTTAGGAGGGTCACCAATTCCAAGCTGCTGGTGTTATGACAGTCTCTAAACAGGATCTTGAGGGCTGATCTGGATTGGATCCTCCTGTGGGACCAAATTATTTTTCATAGGGATGTTGTAGCCTTGTCTATTGGTGGAATCTCTACTCTGCCAACAATGGAGGATGTGGAGGCTCTGGCAGACAAATTGCCTTTTTCCGCAAACTCATCTACCTTACGGTAGTGTAGCTCAACTGGCTGTGCCTACAGCTCTTGTGAAAACAGCTGTTTTCCTGTTGGTAATTCTTCTTGGGTATGATAGGATTCAGTCTGTCCTGAGCTTGCAGCATTATTTGACAAGAACTGCAGTTTTTTTTGCATGCTTCCCTGATTCAGGCTTGGGTAGACATTTTTCCCTTAGACTTTTCCTTTATCACTGCCAGGTCTTTTACTGCTACTTTGTCTGAGTGCTTTTTGTAATGAACTACATTTTCTCCTTGATAAATACTGCTCTGATGCATCTGTTTTGGCCTGCTTGTCCCAAGCTGGAACTCTTCTGGCAACCTGATGTTTCTTTTGCACTTGTTTCAAGCTCTCAACTGTAGTTGTGATGGGCTCCTGTAAAAGCCGCTGATTTCATCACTGCCAGGCCCTTCAGTGCTTCTCTGACTGAGTGCCTATTTAGTGGGACTATGCTTTTTCCTTGATAAATGCTGTGCTGATGCATCTGTGTCTGCCTGCTTGTCTCTAATTGGCACTCTTTGAGCTACCTGATGTCTTTTTGATGCTAGTTTGGAGCTTTCAGCCATGCTTGTAACAAGCTCTTGAGGGAGCTGCTGGTTTTTAGCCATTGCACCCTTGTTCTTCTGCCTTTAATAGTTTCTGCTATACTTTGGATACTTTCTTAGCATACTTATGCTGGCCCAAAATCTGTTTGCCTGTTTGAATCCAGGATTATGCTCATGTAGCAATTCAGGTGCATTCTGCTTGGCCTTGAGTTCCTGATGGTCACATGGTCTGCTGGCCTTAAGGTGAAGGTGCGCTAGACTTCTGATGGCCTATTGAATATTAGCCCACTCTTCATTATTGCACTCAATGGCTTCATGGATCTTCAATGTCTTTTGATTTTTAGTATTTGGTATAAACACCACATTGTCTCACTCCCATGCTGTGAAAGATTTTTCAGTGGGCTTTATCTTTGGGCACTATTGTTGTGCTTCAGAGAGTGTACAGTGCTCCTCTACTGTTACATTAGGAAATGGCTCAATTCTAGGCTGCGGCATTAAGCTACTTGAGTTCCTTATTTACAGCAAAGATACTGCCTTCTCTACCTGGGATATTGATTGCTCTACATGTATTACATGCTCATCCTGTTACTGGACTATTTTGTAATTCCTCTGGGCTATTGCATCTATCCCATCAGCCACTGCACCTAGTTGCTTCATTATTGCTTTGGTAGAAGCTGACCACATACTTGCTAATATAGGTGGTGGTGATGTTATCATGGCCAATTGCTGACCTTCAACTGAGGGTACTGTGTTTGCTACATTCTCATTGGCCTGAGCATAACAGTCAGCTTGTGGCTCCACAGAGGTTTTCAATTGCCTACTTGACTGAGAGCCTGAGGAGTCCACATTACACCTTCAGTAGGCACACTGTCTACATAGCCTTTTTTGGTTGTAGCCCCACTTATTTCACTGAATGTCAAAGCAAGCTGTTGTCCAACCTTTCTTCTGCTGCTATCAGCGGTAGGGTTTGGTTGGAAACCAGACAACTTTGCTTTATGTTTTGGTGGCATATAAGTGGAAATGAGTCCAACCAAAGTGGAATTAGTGTTACATATGTGAGTACTAAATGTAGCTCCCACTCTTTGCCCAAGAGTCCTCCCCAGAGTCCTACCCAAAGTCCCCCAGTATCCTCCGTATGATCCCCCCATGCATCCTGCCTCCTTTTTGTGCCCTTATCTAGTTAGAACGCTTACCATAACAGGATGGTGTTCACACCCCTATTCTATAACACATTATCTATTGTCTAAGCCCCTCCAAGTGATATGTATATCTGATTGAACCAAGTGAGATAACAACAAGATTTGGATGGAATAAACACAAGTCTTTATTACCTTGTTACCTTCTGTTGGAAGCTATTCTGAACCAAGTGGTACTGACTTAACCTACAGGTTCTCCCACTAACCAAGTATAGTCAGTAGTAACTCACATATTTGGTGCTGTCTCTGTGGAAATAAGCACAAGTAGGGTAATGACTATTACAATCAAACTAAAATGTACAAGGGAAAGCAAGAGAAAACCCTTGAGTGGTTTGATAAGTTTGAGAGAGTTGCAGTTGAGGCAGGATGGGATGACAATAAGAAAGTAAGGGAGTTTGCAAGACATATGGAAGGGTCAGCATGGCAATGGCATTATGAGTTAGAAGATGCAGTTAAAGACCACTGGGATCCACTAGAAGAAGCCTACAAGATACACTTGCTATATGCTAAGGGATACTACTACATAGTCCTTCTACTGTCCTCACAGAAGAACAGCAGTGAGTGCTATGAATCTTACACTGAACTGTTTCTCCAACAAGCTTGGTGTCTCCCAAAGGACAAAATTGCCAAACAACAGCTCATGAGGTATATATAATGGGCTTAGACAACAAAGTAAGACGTAGGGCATCTCAAGAACAACAGGGATATAAAATGTTGCAAGAGTTGGTCAAACAAGTACAAGGGGTCATCTTGCTATGGGGGATACCCTATAGCAGTATGAGTGATCAAAGGACAGGGATCCACCATAAGAAAGGAAAAATTACATCCCCAAAAGACTGTGAGTTAGGGGAATTAAGGCAAAAGGCCCAAGAACTCTTGATAAACAATGTCCAAGAAGTCCCCAAAGAAGGTGATAAACTCTTGGAAGCTATTGCAGATCTAAAGGCCCAGGTGCAAGCTTTGACCCAACAGGTAGAACAACCACAACAACAGTACCTGTGTTATGTATGTGGAGAAGTAGGCCACCAAGTCCACTGATGTGAACAATGGTATGGACACAAAAAAAAAGAAGGCATCAAAAGACAGAGTTCCTTGCCAGGAGACCAACAGGGCTCAGTCAATTGAAGCCCTCTGGTCAGAACAGTCAAAGGGCAGAAGAAGAAGCATTGACATGATGCTTCTATAGAGGAGGCAAAGGAACCTGTAGCAGAGGTTCTGTCAAAAGGAAAGGTTGTGGAATTAGGTGAAGAAGTATGGAATGAGCCTTGGGAAGAAGTGTTGAAGTAAACAAAGAACACTAGTACATCTTGCCATGGCCTATTCCCTATAATGATGGTACTAGAGCAAACCAAGGCAATCCTTGCAATAACCATTTTACTGGGACTTGCCCTGGCTTTAGTCAAGGAACTGATAGAGGGATTGAAGGAGATAACAACCCTTCATGTCAACTAGACAGTCCTACAAAAAGCAAATAAGGGTACATATGCAAAGGTACATATAGAGAATAAGAATATTCTTGCCCTAATCAATATAGGATCCTCTACATTGATCATGTCAGAGTCATTAGCAAAACATCTAAAGTTATATATAGTCCCCAACAACACCATTTGGGTACAGCTAGCAAATGACCAACTGGACACAACAGTAGGAGTGGTGCCATATTGCCCTATCCGGCTAGGTAACATGATTATACACCAAGATGTTGTGGTCCAACCAATTGCAGCTAACAACTTACTCATTGGCAAGAGTTGGTTTATCCAACATAAGATGGGCATACTCTACAGGGCATCTGAACCTTGGTGGGATACCAAGAGTATCCCACTGATTAATATCACCAATGAGAGCAAGGTACGTAGCAACAGTTTGACAATCAAAGAGGTGAAACTGATGCAGTCTCCTTTCATCACTCAAAAGGTGATGAAAATACCACCCACCAGTGAGACAGTGATCTTATTAGAGACACCAATAGTTTATTTGACAAGTGCAAGAAAGATAACTGCAACAAAGGTATCCAGGTAACTGGAAGGAATTTTGATCCCTAAAGTAAGGATACCACCAAAATTTGAAATGAAAAGTCTGAAGTGCTTAGTGGTAAACAACAGGCAACACATGGTGACATTACCTAGAGGAGTGCCATTGTTAAACCTAGAGGAAGTTGATGGAAATAACCAAGGACCACCTTCAAACAAGGAACCAGAAGAGGAATTCCTCAAGCTAGATATGGACCCCAGTCTACTGCCTACATTACAAGACAAGTTCCCAGAAGGAATACACCCACTTGCACAAGTATTCTCTAAGAACCAAGTAATTGGTCATATACCTGGGGTATTTCACCAAATCACCTTGCCAAAAAATACCCTATCAAGCAAAAAGCCTAAAGGAACTTGAAAATCAACATGGGCTATATCAAACAGACAATTGAAACTTTATTAAAAGACAATATCATTACAGAGAGCCATTCTCTGTAGGCCCCCTCTGTAGTGATAGTCCCAAAGAAAGACTGAAAGTCACGCTTTACATTAACTACCAAAAATTGAATGCCATCACCCGGAAGGACATGTATCCACTATGGCAAATAGACAGCCTCTTTGACAGATTAATTGGAGCTAAATATTTTAGCTCTCTCAACCCAATCTCTGGGTATTGACAAGTAGAAGTAGCTCCAGAAGATTGTCCCAAAGCTGCTTTTATAACATTGTTTAGATTATACAAATGGAACCAACTACCTTTTGGCTTGTGCAATGCTCCCACTACATTCCAAAGAATGATTGACAATGTGCTAGGAAGTTTACAATGGGAATGCACTCTTGTATATCTGGACAACATCACAATGTATTCCCCCCAATATAGAAGAACATATACACAACGTGCAATGTATCCCAACAGCCCTCCTCAAGAACCAACTCAAACTACATCTCAAGAAGTGCCATTTCTAGTATACAAAACTGTTGTCCCTGGGCCATGAGATCTTGGTAGATGGGATATACCCATCTACTTCACTCCTAAATGCTGTTCAAGATATACCCACACCAAAGGATATCAATGCAGTGTTGGGATTCCCAGGATTAGCTGGCTAATATTGCTGCTTTTTCAAAAACTTTGTGACAGTAGCAGCCCCCACTGTACAAATTAACGCAAAAGGGCTAGTGTTTTGTGTGTTCTGAGCCCCAAAAGATAGCATTCAATCAGCTGAAACATTCCCTGACATTACTGCCAGTATTACGTTTTCCCAATTGGGATGCAAGATTTTTATTAATTGTGATCAAAGTCTCACTGATATAGGTGCTGTACTGGGACAATACCACCAACCTGGCAAGTTCCACCCAATTGGTTACATGAGTTGTTTGTTAAACAAACACAAATGTCACT
Source organism: Basidiobolus meristosporus CBS 931.73 (assembly GCA_002104905.1). Lineage (NCBI taxonomy): Eukaryota > Fungi > Basidiobolomycota > Basidiobolomycetes > Basidiobolales > Basidiobolaceae > Basidiobolus > Basidiobolus meristosporus. Next base: position 87,165 of record MCFE01000106.1, on the reverse strand, counting down.
ACCCTGCTTCTTAGATAGAATATCTGACTGTTGTTTATTCGATTAAACAATTCCATTCATACATATATGGTTGCCAATTCACAATAGTAACAGACCACAGCGCACTGGTCTGGCTGATGAAAACTAAAGATCTTACTGGTTGACTAGAACATTGGGCCCTCCAGCTACAAGATTACAACTTCAAAATAATTCATTGCGCTGGTAAGAAACACCAGGATGTATACCTCCTCAGTTGCTATCCAGTTTGCTAAGTACACGTCAGCAATGACTACAACGATGTAATCTGCTTTAAAAGAAAGAGAAAGTACTCCAAACATGTTGTTACAAACAAGCAGAAGAGAGACTTTCAAAGGAAATAGTGCCAGTACAAAGTACAAGAACACCAATTTTGGTTCCTCCAAGGACAGTTGAGAGTTGAAGTACCCCTGGTAACTGCCTGTGAAGAAATCATACAAGAAAGATACATGTTATTAGGACATGATAACCCACTAATGACATATAAGATGTTAAGAAAGACATTTTATTGGAAAGAAATGATGACCAACATCGCAAATATGTTACAAAGATACTCCACCTGCAAAAGATTTAACTGGAGTCAGAAGATAGGGACAACCTCACCAGCACCAGTTGACCTACCCTTCCACTGGGTAGGGATTGACTTTGTTGGCCCCTTTATGAAAATGAAGAAAGGGGAATGATACATAATAATTGCTACCAATTATTTCTCAAAGTGGGTAAAAGCCCAAGCCATTTGAAATAAAGTTCAGAAGACAACCTTGCAAGTCATCCTAGAACACCTCATCTGCTGGCACAAATATCCTCAAACACTGCTGTCCAACAATGGTGGTTCCTTCCTGAACAACACCATTGCCCATTTATGCAAAATGATGGGATATGAAACAGGTCTTCACGGCTGTCTATCACCCCTAGACCAATGGATTATCCAAGAGGATGAACCAGACATGTTGCCGCATACTAGAGAAGCTTCACTGGGAACTTCCCCAGTCATGGGCCAAGCTGCTCCCACTGACACTCCTAGCAAGGCATACAATACCAAATAAAGCAACAGGTTTCTCCCTGTGCAAAGTTCTGTATGGACAAAGGCCCAAGTTGTGTGTAGAAGCTGCATTGACAATGGAAGGTGTCCCCTTGACAACACATAATGACTATGTCAAAAGGTTGATACACCATATCACCCACCTATACATATAAGTATTCAAAAGTGTTACCAAGCACCTTCCCCCTTTACCCAAAAATGAGAAACTAATGGGACAAAAGTGGAAACCAGGCAATAAGGTGTGGTACAACCAAACCATTGCAGGCCTCAAGTTTTGCCCTCAATTTACACCCCAATGGATTGGCCCTTGCACTGCTGTTAGTTTGGACCATGGAACAAAGTACACCAACACCCTGAGCAATAAGACAATCAGCAACATAGCACCAGCCTATCTGAAACCATTTCATGATGATCCACCAGTCACCACTGGAACCAAAGTGTGACTAAATACTTATCAGGACAAGGATGGAGGAAGACACAGGATACATACAAAATTTATTAAAGGAGATTTTAGTTAACATAGGTACAAATGATATGCACAAGGAAGTTTTCCCAAAAGGGAGAACAAAAGAATGCATATGGAAAGCATCAAAGGAAACAGTTCACCCAAAACTGGTGATACCCCTCCCACCAGCAAGAATCAGGATGATATTAAAAACAAGACTAACATGCAAGTGTTGAGTGATATGGTACAAGTGTTACATGTGGCAAGAGCCACCTATGAAGAGTTGTTTGGTGGAGCAGTCACGTTGATACAAGCCACAATCACAAAGGGACAAGACAAGTTACCCACACCAATACAAAATATGGAGATACTACCTGAGAAGACCATGTACCACCTGAGAGGAGATTCCTTGATCATCAAGGAGAAGGACATTGTACTGATTTCTATATCCATACTAGACATAGTCAGACAGAAGACACAAGGAATCAAATGTGGCACCCTCATGAGGCCTTGAGAGCGCTCCTGTTTTGTTGCATACTTGCCATCAATGGGTATCACAGTTGTTGAGGTATACACAGACCTGGTACAAGCTGCAAGGGCCCTAGAAGTGAGCTCCTAATTGAAGGACTCCTCCAAGAAATTTCAAACATCTTGAACCTCATTTTCAAGAAGGAACCATTCTGGAGAAGATATGTGAGCAGATTAAATACACTGGCCAGTTAACCCATGCAATCCACTAAGTTGCTGTGTTACAACTATTACAGTGGTTACTCACAGGCTACAGGCACAGCTTTAGCTACTGGCCATTTAGTGGCATAGAAATTGCTTTTAGAATCCATTGGTTTCATTTCCTGGTGGTTGGTAGTCTTGCAGTAAAATCAATTCCCCATCTCTCAGATGGTCTCACAGGCTCCATGGGAAAGAGCTCAACAACTCTCTGTGGTTTACCTAAATTGATTTGGCAGTTATGGCATGTTTTCACCAGCTTCTAAATATCTTGTTTCATTCTGGGCCACCATGCTCTGGCTTTCACAAGGCTATAGGTTCCTTCAATTCCAAGATGTCCATATCCATTGTGTAGCTTATTTACTAAATTTGGGCAAGCAACATAAGGGCAATAGGCAATAAGGCTTGCATTAACTACTTGGCAGAGTGTTTCATCCTGAAAATAAGTTTGCTAGCTTAATCCTGGATTATCTTCTGGATCTCTTCATCCACCTCATTAGATATAGCTTAATCCTCAAGTACTTTGGTAATAAGCTAGGCCAATCTGATTCATGCACCAAGTTGAGTTGTGCAACTTGCTCTAGTCTCAATAAGGCATCAGTGATTTTGTTGTTTTTCCCTGGGTAGTAGACAATCTCCAAGTCAAATTGCTAAATGTATTCACTCCATCTTGTCATTATTCTGGATTGTACCTTCTGAGTAGATATACACTTGTTTGAGGCATGAATAGTCTTCACAGTGCACTTGTCTCCTAAATGTAACATCTCCAGGGCTTCAAGCAGTCAATTACAGCAACCTTCTCCTTCTGATAGACAAGATAGTCTAGTTCTACTAAGTTCATTTCCTGGATTTAAAGCAACTGGGAAGTCCTTTCCCTAATGTTCTTAGCTAAGTACTCCACCAATTTCATAATTAGAAGTATTGGTGCACAGAGTAAACTGTTTTTAAAGTGTGGTATTCTTAAGCTTGGCAGCTTAGCAAGTGGTGCAAACTGAGTCAGGTGAGTTTGCAATGCCTATATGCTTACCCCAGTCTTCTAAATATAGCACACAGAATGATGGCTCTGAAGAAGCAGGCTCACTGATGGATTGCAAGCCTATCCTCCCTAATATCAGTGCCCTGCATGAGCCCAGCAAAGTCCCAATATCCAATGAACCAGTACCCACTACTAAGTGCCAAAGATTACCACATACATGGTGCAAATGAGCAATTCTCATGTGGTTAACAACATATGACCCAGACTCTGTCCTGATACTGACACGTGTTAACTACAGCATGGCATTTACATTGCAAAATGCAACCATTGCATGTTGTTTACCTTGTCAGGAATTCACCCCCACAGGAGGAATAGATTGTTCATACCCCAGATATACTCCAGGATGATAGCCAGCTTTTCTGGGCACAATGGCTGGTATTGCTGCTATATTTGTGATATCCAGGGATGTACTCTATAACTCATATGCAATATTATTACCCAGTCACCAACCCAAAGAACATTGTCTTCCAACAGAGAGAATGTACAGGAGCCAGCATGCATTGGCACTAAGCTGGCAAGCTTAAAGTCATTGGCCAGAATGCGGAATCAATTGGAATCCAGAGATACTTAAGATATAGGGTAACTATTGGAGCAAAACCTGTCCACCATGAGCAATGTATTTACTTTTCAACAACATTCCTATACTAATGATAAAGTTGCACATGAGGCATTTCAAGCTGAATGAGCCCTTTGAGACACTTGAGAAATTTGCAAGAATTGGCAGATATTGCAGAGTGGGTGCTGAACAAAGTATTTCTCACAGATGTTCAATCAGTGTTTACACTCATTTGTAACTATACAAGGGCAAGGATTGGATGAGCTGAATATGTATGTATTCAAGTGGCCTTCTGAAGCCATTACTACTAAATGTTCATTGGAAGCATTGGGAGATATATGTTGACATTGTTGGAGTAATTACCCAGAAGCAGATCACCTATGCCAACTTGAAGTATCTACTCCTTTTATGTGTTGCATTTTCAGAAGTGATCTGGATATAAGGAATCTGTATAGAAATAGTGATGATTGTTGAACTGCTGTTTATTCATAAAGAGGGTCAGTATTTATATCTTTGTAGAAGTAATACAGCTGTAATACTAAGTAAGAAGAGTTTCTCAACATTCAGGAGCATTCTGTAACAGTTTCAGGGCTAGTGCATGTTGTTTAGTAAAAAGTGTAAATTTGTTATTGACTATAGGGGAATAATTATTGGATCTGATATCTGAAGAAACTGGCAAAGTTAGGGGTGTAAATTAGTCCTTCAGTGATCAAGACTAGTCTAGCGTGGTTGAATAAATTTTTAGCTGCTGAGTGATACCAATTAGCAATATTTTAACGTTATGCAAAGTGCTTGTGATGGTTTTGAGTGGCTATACTACAGGCATAAGATTTTGCTTAATGTATAAGGAATGTTGTATCTTGCCACACCTGTTGGGAGTTTCCTATAGAGCAGATGTGCAGGGAGAGAGGATAACAATCCAAATTTCAGGTACTACCATGTCCCAATCTCATCATGAATACTACCTTCAAGTGCATTACAGATGTGCTAAGTTGCCACATAAAAGATAGCCAGGAAGAGTTGGAAAATACTGAGGACAGGTGTGCATATGGAGATACAAATGCCCTTAGTATTAAGAAGCTAAGCAGCCCTGTTGTATCCAGAGAAAAGTGTAATAAAACTCTTGAATGTGTTAACTGAATGTATATGACAACTAAGTGCAGGATCTTAGAATTGTTGAGAGTGACAGAAATATTAGCAGAGAGGTTCTGGTCTAATATTGGTCTTGTATATAGCTGAGTTGGGCTATAAAGGCAACAGAGTAGGTTTGCTATGCAGGCTAGGCTTAATGTTCTTGAGAATGCTAGATATGCTAAGCTTGGGTTGAAACTATAACGGACTTGTTGAGTTCTTAATTTTGTTGAGACACACACTAAACTAAAAGGTTCAGTAAGCTTTATTTATACTTTTCTGATTGAGTTGCACTATTCAGCGCCAAAAGACTGGACTAATTGAATTTTTTTGGGGTGTTGATAGGTGCATAAGATAAATGAAAAATTGCATCATTAATCAGCTTATGTCTTGGCAACTGCCAAGTGGTTGGATAAGTTTCAGATGACTAATGACTTTGAAAGGCTTAGCAAATCAGTTAAGGATGTAATGACCACATGGGAATTGATAAGGTGTGACAGCTAAAAATAGACTCAGAGAAGTGATAAAATATACCATAACAGGGATTAGTTGTGTTAGGGTTAGGGAAAATCAATTAGGGTATTAGATTTTCTGATGGAGGGAAATTGGCCAAGTTTTAAATGTTGATGCACAACAAGCCCCAATATAGCTGATCAGTTAAGTACTGCAATGTTGGGTTGGGTGCAACAAGCCACTAATGTATATTAGGACAGCTTCACCAAAGTATGCTGGGTTTCTCTTGGTTACAAGCCATTTTCTGCACTCTTTTGGACAGATTTTACACAAACAAGAGTCAGAATGCACCTATAATAGAGACTAGGATCCAGCAGGGGGAAGGAATACATTGACCAAATATGCAGAAGCTCTTTGCAGATACACAGGAGGTATATATGGCAAAAGTTGCAACAACCTGGTGTATTATTGCAAGTTGTTTATGTTACCAACAATTCAAGGCATATAGCAACTTTGCAAGAGTCATACTACAAGGCCATAAAGTGGATGTGTAAGAAATGTGTCAATTGCAACAGGTGTGCAAGTATGTAGAGGTCAGTAGTCAGGAGGCCATAGCTTTTTTTTTATTCAGACTTCATGTGAAATACCTAAGGCAGTAATGAGCAAGCAATTACTGAGGGGCAATTCTATTATGATCTACAGCTTGAATGTATAAGTTAGATCATTTTTTATTCAAATCAATTAGTTATATGTATGGCTTATCAGTAAATCAGTGATATCTATCAAATCAGTAGCATTGGTCAGCAAATGAATTAGCAGATCCTTATCAGACAGGAATAGATATGTTAAGTGGATCTTATTAGGTGATATTGATGCATTCAAACCAGTCATCAGCCACAACCTACATTAGGAAATACAATTAATCAGTAATTGATCTGGCAAAATGTATATAAGGAGCTACTGGAACCTCATTCAAATCAGTTCAAGTTTTGGTGAATACAACACTAGCAAAACTCCCTATTCCTCCCTAACTCTTATATCAGGACTTGTAACACAATATTGCACACAATCATTCTTAGAGACCACAGATTGCACAGAATTCTGATGGCTGATCTGGATCAGATCCACCTGTGGCACCAAATTATTTTTAATAGAGAGTGGTGAAAGATCCTGCAGTCCTAATGAGAGAAGGCAAAGGCAGGAAAGCCTACTGAAGCCAGAGACAGGGAAGTGTGAGATAAAAGTTGCAGTTTGTGCCAATTAATGTCAATGTGATGGTATATAAGTCTAAAGGAAAGATATGTCCAACACTTCTCAAGTGCTTTCTGTATGGGGCATTCATAGGGTGCAGCAACCTCCGGCAGAAGCTTGCTAGGCACTGTTGGATTTTGCTCTACTCCAATGTGAAGGGGAGTAAAGCCACAAGCTTGACATTGGAAAACTATTAAGCTATAATCCCCAACTTAGTAGGCCTCTTAACAAAATAGTGCCATTCATTTTTGTAATGTGTAGGAAACCTCTGTACTGCTGATATCATATATATCTTGCAAACATATGCTTGGTTGCCACCACTTTTGCCATGGATACATCCTCAAGATCCATAGAGACTTGTTAGCATTTAGCCAATGTAGTACTTTTGCTGCTGAATTCTAGTCCTCATTATAGGTGCAATTTAGCTCTTGCTTGTGTGAATTCTGTATTAAATGGTGTAGAAACTGGCTTGTGACCAACAGAAGCCCAGCAGTCTGAGTGCTTTTTGTACTGGACTACATTTTATTGTTGACAAAAACTGATCTGATGCATCTATCTGGCACTATCTGGTACCATAAGTGCTTTGCATAGGTTCTCCTTTAGGGCTAATATTTAAATACGGTGGCTAAAAGTACCAGTGGACCAAGATTGTGCCATGCATTTGTGGGACATGTTACAAGCTACAGGAGCAACATTCAGAGTGCCATGTGTATTGAGTACCAGATGCACATCTTCTGTTCTTCTGTCCTCATGCAGATCATGTACACATTGATCTCAACAAAAAGGAGAAAAATTGATTTTCTCCTGCACAATGGGTGAAACACAGCGGCTGCTTTGCACAAAGTTGAAGATTTATGTTTCACACTCTGTGGCAAAGTCTAAGTCCACTAGGGCTCCCTGGAACACTAAGGCATCATTTGGTACTCATTGATCAATGTGGCACTATCCAATGCAATAAGATTGATATCTCAGATACAAGACTGTCTTAAACTCACATGTGTATTGACAAAAAGGTGATATAATGGTGTGATGTTGTTGAATATCAAACTCTTTGCCCCATGGACAAGACTATATCATTCAAAACCATAAGAGAAGAGAAAAAAGACCATGTGGCTACTGCAGCAAGCCTGTCAGCCATGAAGCACACCAGCAGAATAGGAAGTGTAACAAGGATCATGGCCAGTGTTTTGCAACACAAATCATATTTGACCATTCACCAGTCAACGCTGTACTAACAATATCTTGCTGGCTGCTTGATATCTTTTATCAGCATCTAGCTGTACTAGTCACCTTGCACAAGCAGCATCAGGTGAGTTTGTGATGCCTTTAGGCTTACTCCAGTCTTTCAAATATGGTATGCAGAGTGATTGAAGCCTGTAAGAGGTACTTAGGGCAATAGACACTCTCCAATATCTTTTCAATTATTTCAAATTTCTCTGGTATCTCAAAGGGCTCATTTAGCTTGAAGTGCCGCATGCATAACCTAATCATTAGTACAGGGATATTGTTGAAAAGCAAAGGTGGTACTTGCAGTGGAAAGCTTTTGCTCCAACAGATACCCTTTATCTTCAGTATCACTGGTTTTAAATTGATTCCATATTCCAGCCAATGGCTTGTAGCTTGCCAACTTTGCTGCAATTGCATGCTGACATCTGTATGTTCTCTCCATAGGAAGATGAAATTTGCAGTGTTGGTGCGTGGGTAATAATAATGTGTGTGAGTTATAGAGTAAATCCCCTTGATTTTGCACATTTGACAACAATACAGTCAATTGTGCCCAGAAAAACATGCTATCTTGCTCATGGCTGTGGCATATTTGATGTAGATAGTAGTTTATGCTTCTACATGACTGCCATTTACTGTGATCATGCTGGAAAGCATACAATATCCTTCTAGCAATGGACAAAGGTAGCAGTCCAGGTTGGATGGTGATTTAGGCCCAGATACCAGTGAGACTACCATTGGATTTTGGCTCTGATGCCGTAAAATAGGTGCCAGATTCAGGTTGATGATAGTTAGTGGCCAGGGGGACTTGCTGTTAGAGTACTTGCATAATTAGAGTTCATCAAATGCTAAGACACAGGCATGATCATACATACCTTCAAAATAGCCTTAGCTTCTTAGCTGTTTGTAATGTTTTCCATCAAATATATCTGATAGGTTTGCGCTTAATTGATACTGGGTGCAGTATTGTATAGTCTTTCAATATTTGTTGGAATGCCTTAGCTACTTTAGACAGGGTATTACCAGAATATATCCAGAGTTTGAGCAATGTTTCCCTCAATGGTGGTGGATTCCCAACAGTTTGGACATTTTGCAATGGTATTATTTTGGGAAGTGAATGCCATGCAACTGTCAACACATGGTAGAGTCAGGACAGTCTCTTGGCCATATGTTACCAGCCACATGATGGTTGTCTATTTGTACCATGTACATGGTAAGTTGCATTCTGGAATGATTTTAGCAAGAAAGGGTTATAAATCCTCAAGGCTCCATTACTTATACTAGTGGAAATGTGCCACTTCTCTGGCCACAACATTACATCATTCACAAGTAGACGGATTACTTGGATCACTTGGCTCCATAAAGTAACCTTAACATTTGTTTCAATGGGTGTTGTCTCATTGCATATTGAGATTTGACTAGGCTCATGCATGGTACTGTTGTTAAGGAAGATAGGCTCATAGTCCATCAGTGAGCCTTCTTTGTCTGAGCTATCACTTGCCATATCATATTCAAAAGGTTGAGGTGAGCCTAAAGGTGTCACAAACTCACCTGACTCAGTTTGCACAAGGTGACAAAGACAGCCAGTTGCTGATATAGAAGTATCATCTCTCCGGTGTAGTGGGTTGACAGTGACACCCACTGACAGATGTTCTCATTCCCTTATTTTCTACTTCCCTATATCTCTGCTACACTTATTTTGGTTTTATCCCATTTGTCTTACCTGATCAGTACTATCCCATAAGCGGGTTGACTATCACAACTGCTTACCTTGTTGCATAAGTTACCCCTCACTTTGTGTAAGATTACTAGCTATAAGTGCTTCTATATTAGGCAAGTACCTGCACAAGTACCCATGACACATGATTAACTGGTGTCACCATCCCTACCATTTCCATACAATATATGGTATCCCTATGTTACACAGGTCTCAGTATACAGATTCCTGATTGGTTGAATGTGCTGTGCCTCTTAGAACCTTCTGGCACCTACCTAGAACATTCTTAAGTCACTCTGATGTCATTAAGATTTCCACTATTATCTGTAACCTTCTAGAACACCATGATTAGTAGTCACTTGGCCAGTAAGAAAAGTATATACGGGAGGCTATCCCTCAACAATAATTCATCATCCCTTTTATCAATATACCAACTTGTTGATTAGTGTGTTCACTGCTACCTGCTGCTACCTGAACTTCCAACCCCAGACCACAGGACACTCCCAGGAAACCGCGCTGACAACCAACTGACCTTAGAGGCACTACTTGTGAGGAATACTCAGAGTAGGTATCTTTTATTATATTTGATTCTTTCCTAAGTTTGTTCTTGTACAAGCAAAAATACTTTTCTGTCTTTGTGACTATTGACCACAGTTGCATTCTTATCAAGTCCCTGCTGGTGGAGTTTACAGTTGTTTTGACTTTGGAAGCTTTAGTAAATTGTCATCTCAAAGGATGCTGAACCCAGCACATACTTTTGTTAAGATGCCAACTAAGCTGGGGATTGTAGCTCAATAGTTTTCCCGTGACAAGCTTGTGGCTTTATTCCCCATTACATTGATTAGAGACAGAACCCAAGTATTCCTAGCAAGCTTTTGCCAGAGGTTATTGCACCCAGTGAACACCCCACACACAAAACACTTGAGGAGTGTTGGATGTATCTCTCCCTTGGACTTATACACCACCACACTGGCAAGATAATGTTGGTATAATAGTGACTGATGAATGGTCAAATATGACTTGTGTGGCAAGAAACTGGCCGTGATCCTGTAATACTTCCTACACTGTCTACATGCTTTACGGCCAAGAGGCTTGCTACAACAGCTACATGATCTTTTTCTCTTCTGTTACAGCATTGTATCAAAGAAATCTTGTCCATGGGTAAGCAGTTTGACCATCAACAACTTAATGCTATGATATCACTTTTTGGTCAATAATCATGTGAATTTAAGACAGTCCTGTATTTGAGACATTAAACCTACATGAATGTAAAATTTAATGATGACCTGCCATAGTAAGTACTATAAATAAAGTTGTGGCACCACATACACACAAATATATAACACTATTTCCCCTTTGATTTCACTCTCTTTCATATATATGCCGCTAAAAAATAAAGCAAGGTCTTCTAGTTCCCTACCAAATCCCACTGCTGAAGGCAGCAGAAGAACAGTTGGACTACAGCTTGCTTTGACATTCAGTGCAACAAGCAAGGCTACATCTAAAAAAGTGTTATCATCTGCCGCTTGAATGTTCAAGTTAGATAAGTTTTTAGTCAAATCAATTAGTTATATATTTATATTATGAGTATATCAGTATTATCTATCAAATCAGTAGCATTAGTCAGCAAATGAATCAGCAGATCCTTATTAGACAGAAATAGATATATCAAGTAGGATCTTATTGGGTGATAATGATGCAATCAAATGAGTCATCAGTCACCACCTGTATTAGAAAATACAGTTTGTCAGCAATTGATCTGGCAAAATGTATATCAGGAGCTGCTGGAACCACAATAAAGATCAGTTTGAGTTTTAGTGAATACAATACTAGCTAAACTCCCTATTCCTCTACAACTCTTATACCAAGATTTGTAACAAAAGATCATGTTGACGGTGTGCCCACTGAAGGTAATAATGCAGACTCTGCAGGCTCTCAGTCAAGTAGGCAATTGTGAACCTCTGCAGAGTCACAAGTGGACTGTTATATGCAGGCAGATGAGAATGTAGCAAACACAGTAACCTCAGTTTAAGACCAAAAAGTAGCTGTCATGACATTGCCACTACCCATATTAGCAAGTATGTTGTAAGCTCATACTAAAGCATTATTGACACAATTAGGTGCAGTGGCTGATAGGATAGATGCAAAGGCCTGGAGAAGTCAGGCAGTAGTCCAGGAGCAGGATGAGTGGATAATACATGTAGAGCTATCAATACCCCAAGTATAGAAAGCAGTATGTTTGCTGCAAAGAAGGAACTCAAGTAGCTCAATGTCACAGCCAAGAATTGAGCCATTTCCCAATGTAACAGCAGAGAAACACTGAACACTCTCTGAAGCACAACAACAGTGCTCAAAGATAAAGCTCACAGAAAAACCTATCACATCATGGGAGTGAGACATATGTGGTGTTAATACCAAAGCCTAAAAATCAAAAGACATTGAAGATCTGTGTAGCCATTGAGTGCAATAATGTAGAGTGGGCTAATATACAAGAGGCCATCAGAAGTCTAGCACACCATCACTTTAAGGCCAGCATACCATGGGACCATTACAAGCCCTTTTTACAACCCGTCAATAACGTATTCAATTTGATCTAGGGGGTCCATTCTTTCAATTTGTCCAAGTAGACATCTGTATTCATAGATGTACTCTTGGACCATTCCTTTCTGTCCAAGTGCTTGTTGGTGTGAGGGCTCAAAGGCATCCTGAATTTCCAACACAAACGCATCCCAGTAGAGAATGTAGAACATCCCATCATGGTGGCTGACCTGTTCTTGTTGTGGTACCACTGTAAAGCTGCATCTGCCAGGTAAGAGGCTGCATAATATAACTGGCTTTCTGGAGCAATTCCTTTAGCCTTGAAAGCTTCTTCAATCTGGAAGAGCCAAATTCCTAGGTTTTCATTGACTCTGCCATGGTACCAGTTGACCTTCACACTAAAGTAGCTCTTGACAGGTTTTGCTGGCATTGGCCACAATAGTCACTCCTTGTTGCTGCTGGCTCAGGATCTGGAGTAAATGCTGCTGCTGGGCCAGAATTTGTTGCATAGCATTCTTCCATAATTGATTTTCTGACATCTTGAGGGAGGCTTCTTCTTTCTTCAGGAGGGATGTTTCTGGTTACTGCTATTACCAATGTTACAAGTCTTGGTATAAGAGTTGTAGGGGAATAAGGAGTTTTGCTGGAATTGTATTCACTAAAACTTGAACTGATCTTCATTGAGGTTACAGCAGCTCTGTATAGACATTTTGCCAGATCAATTGCTGACTAATTGCTTTTCCTAATTCAGGCTGTGGCTGATGACTCATTTGAGTGCATCCTCATCACCCAATAAGCTCTTACTTAATATATATATTTCTGTCTGATAAGGATCTGCTGATTCATTTGCTGACTAATGCTACTGATTTGACAGATAATACTGATACACTGATAAGCTAGTCATATAACTAATTGATTGAATAAAAACTGATCTAACATAAACATTCAAGTGGCAGATAAAAGCACACCTAAAACTGGCTGAGATTTGCTCAATTTTAGATTATTGTCCAGAGGGGTAGTTGCAGGCTTGCAATTTTCTATTATGAAGCATCTAAGAATGTCCCTGCTGTACTTGGACTGACTCCGCACAATTTTCTGCATGGGTATGTCAAAATTCACTTCAACTCCAAGAAAGTAGCTCAATTCTTAAAGATCTTTCATCTCAAACTTGGTGAAGAGATCTGATTTTTTCTGTTTAAGTGCCTCCTGGTTACTTGTAGCTATTATTTGGTTGTCCACATTCAGAACCGGGATGATCACAATCTTTTTGAGCTGTTTTGCATACATACTGTGATCTGCAGTGCTACAAATGAACCCCAACTCCTCTAGATATATGTCAATCTTGCTATACCATACACTAGGTGCCTGTTTAGGCCCATGCAACAAATTCCTGAATCTGCACATCTTATGGGGGCCTTTTGGATTGGTAAAACCTTCTGGTTGCTCCATATATATAGTTCCTTGCAAATCCCCATTTGGAAAGGCTGTTTTTATGTCCATTTAGTGCGGATCTAAACTGTTTACAGCTGCCAAGGCTAGAACAGTCCTAATGGAGTTAAACTTTGCAACCAGAGCAAGTGTTTCCTTAAAGTCTATTCCCTGGATCTAGGAATAGTTTTTAGCTAACAATCTAGCCTTGTACTTATCAATGGTGCCATTTGAGGTTATCTTGTTCTTGTAGACCCATCTACATCCTATTTGCTTATTCCCATTTGGTAAATCTACCAGTTCCCACATTTTTGCTTTGATCAGTGATTGGTACTCCTCTTGCACAGCTTGTTGCCATGTAGTACCATCTGGACTTTGCATTGCCTGCTCCAGATTCTGAGGTTTGGCACATAAGGCAAGATAAGCTTCTTCATGATCATTTGATGTCTGCCACTAGAATTGAGGGGCATTTTTTATTCTGGTAGATCTCCTAACTGAGATAATCTGCCTTGATTGGGAACCGGTAGAGTTATCATCTGTATCTAGCTGAGTTTGGTACCTATCTTCTTCATTAGTGTTGATTGCAACATCAGGCAGCTGCCCAATGATTTCTGTGGCTTACTGAACTGAATTCTCCTCAAACACAATGTCCCTACTTTTGACCAGCTTCTGAATTTTGCCATCATACACTCTATGCCCTTTAGAATCTTCCCAATACCCAAGAAAGATCCCTTTTCTACTCTTTGGTTCAAGCTTTGAGCATTTTTGGTCAAGGATGTGATTAAATACATCACTGCCAAAGATCCTGTGGTGCTAGTGTTATGATCTGCCGCTTGAATGTTTAAGTTAGATCAGTTTTTAGTCAAATCAATTAGTATTTGTTTAGGTTATCAGTATATCAGTATTATCTATGAAATCAGTAGCATTAGTCAGCAAATGAATCAGCAGATCCTTATCAGACAGAAATAGATATATTAAGTAAGATCTTATTGGGTGGTGATGATGCAATCAAATGAGTCATCAGCCACAACCTACATTAGGAAATACAATTAGTCAGCAATTGATCTGGCAAAATGTACATAAGGAGCTGCTGGAACCTCAATAAAAATCAGTTCAAGTTTTAGTGAATACAATATTAGCTAAACTCCCTATTCCTCTACAACTCTTATACCAAGACTTGTAACATTGGTAGCAGCAATAACCAGAAACCTCCCTCCTGAAGAAAGAAGAAACCACCCTCAAGATGTCGGACAATCAAGAATGGAAGAATGCCATGCAGCAAATCCTGGCCAAACAGCAACAGTTACTCCAGATCCTCAGCCAACAGCTACAAGGAATGACTACCATGGCTCAGAGCCAGCAAAGCCCTGTCAAGAGCAACTTTAGTGTGAAGGTCAACCGGTACCATGGCAGAGTCAATGAAAACCTGGGAACTTTGCTCTTTCAGATTGAAGAAGCTTTTAAAGCTAAAGGAATTGCTCCAGAAAGCAAGTTGCATTATGCAGCTTCTTACCTGGCAGATGCAGCTTTACAGTGGTACCACAACAAGATCAGGCCAGCCACTATGATGGGATGCTCTACAATCTCTACCTGGGATGAGTTTGTGTCGGAAATTTGGGATGCTTTTGAACCTCCACACCAGCAGACACTACTAAGAAGGAAGTTAAAGACACTCAGACTGAAAGGAATGGTGCAAGAATACATCTATGAGTACAGATGTCTACTTGGACAAATTGAAAGAATGGACCCCTTGGATCAAGTGGAATACTTTATTGATGGGTTGAAAGAAAGAACTTGCAAGGAAGTCAGTTACCAAAGACCTCAGACTATTGAAGAAGCCATCAAGATTGCCATTGACTATGACTCAGCTATGTTTGGAGTTGGGAAGCCTACAGTGACTAATCAGAAAGGCTATAATCATTATGAAAGAAGACAATCAGAAGTAGTACCAATGGAAATAGACGCTATGCAGAAGAATCCCTCCTCAGAAGAATGCAAGAAGAGAGGACTTTGCTTCAATTGCCACCAGCAGAGACATATTGCAAAGTACTGCCCTCAGAGAAGAAATGGACACCAGCCAACAAGAACCTTCAACCATATTGAGTCCAATGAACACAGTAATGTGGAAGATGAGCTTGAAGAAGACTTGGAACTCACCTTCCATATGACAGAAGAGTACTTGTCCCAAATGACTTCAAACTCAGGGAAGTTATTGTACTTAATGGAGTAATCAATGGAGTACCTGCCAAGATCATGATTGACTCAGGAGCATCGCATGAGTACATGTCAGAGCAATTTGCTTTGAAAGCTATAATTAACTTGGAACCTACCAAATCAACTTCAGTCTCAACAGCTGATGGGAACTCCCACATAATCAACCGTATCACCCAGCCAGTAAGAATGAAGATCAATGACTATAAAGAAGACCTACAGGCTTATATATTTGGGAACTGCAAGTTTGACCTTGTACTTGGGAAAACCTGGCTATTTTGTTGTAATCCATCAATCAACTGGAGAACCCATGCTACTCAGATCTAAAAAGACAACAAGACCTATGAGCTATTACCTGCCAGGCTGGATTTCAACTTGGTCAATTCCAGTGTGTGTGAGACAAGTGAACTTAGCAAGACCCAGTTCTGTAGAGCACTTAGAAAAGGTACCGAGATGTTCCTCATGGCGGTATTACAGGAGGATTCCTCTACCCCAGCACCCCAGCAGGTCCAGACTCTCTTGAAGAAATATTTAGACGTGTTCCCAGATGAGCTTGTAAGCCTACCACCAGTCAGAGATGTGGATCATGCCATTGACACAGGAGATAGCCCTCCAGTGAGCAAGACACCTTACAGAATGAGTCCATTGGAATTGGAGGAAATGAAGAGACAAATTGATCAGCTATTGGAGCAAGGATACATCAGGCCCAGCAAGTCACCATGGGGAGCACCAGTGCTTTTTGTGAAAAAGAAGGATGGAACACTTAGGATGTGCATTGACTACATAGCCCTGAACTCAGTTACTGTCAAGAATAAGTACCCCATACCTCAGATTGATGAGCTTTTGGACTAACTTAATGGAGCCACTATTTTCAGCAAGATTGACCTAATGTCAGGATACAACCAGATTAGGGTGAAACAAGAAGATATCCCTAAGACAGCATTCAGGACCAGATATGGACATTACAAGTACTTAGTCATGAGTTTTGGCCTCACTAATGCCCCTGCAACATTCATGACGCTGATGCAGACTGTCTTTCAGGAGTACTTAGACAAGTTTGTGATAATCTACCTGGATGACATATTGATATACAGCAAGACAGAAAAGGATCACATGGTACACATTGAAAAGATCTTGAAGAAACTAAGAGAGAACAAGCTATATGGCAAGCTAGCCAAGTGTGAATTCTTCAAGGAACACGCAGAATATCTGGGACACCTAGTGACTAGCACAGGAGTAACCTTAGACCCCAAGAAGGTGGAAGTAATCAAGAATTTGAAGCAGCCACATAGCATATCAGAACTCAGATCCTTCCTTGGAATGGTTTCCTATTATTGGAGATTTGTCAAGTCATTTGCAAGTATTGCAGCCCCTTTAACTGATATCCTCAAGAAAGACAATACCTACAAGTGGGACATAGCTTGTGAGACTGCCTTCCAGACGCTAAAGAATGAACTTGCTAAGTTGCCAAGCTTAAGAATACCAGACTTCAGAAAAGAGTTCACTCTATGCACAGATGCTTCAGATTATGCAATTGGTGGAGTGCTGAGCCAAGAACACAAGGGAAAGGACTACCCTGTTGCCTTTGAATCCAAGAAACTGAACTCAGCAGAACAAAACTATCCAGTCCATGAAAAGGAGATGCTTGCTATAATACACTGTTTGAAGACATGGAGATGCTATATTGAAGGAGTCAAATGCACTGTGAAGACTGATCATGCCTCCCTCAAGCATATATTTACTCAGAAGGTACTCTCTAGAAGAATGACAAGATGGAGTGAATACATTCAGCAATTTGACCTGGAGATTGTCTACTGTCCTGGAAAAAACAACATGGTTGCTGATGCCTTATCAAGATTAGATCAAGTTGCACAACTCAACTTGGTGCATGAATCAGATTGGCCTAGCCTATTACCAAAGTACTTGGGGGACCAAGCCATTCCTAATGAGGTGGATGAAGATATCAAGAAGATAATCCGTGATGAAGCCAGCAAATTTGTTGTACAGAATGAAACACTCTACCGGATTGTTGATGGAAGCCCTATTGCCTATTGTCCTTATGTTGCATGCCTGGATTTAATACATAAGCTACACAATGGATATGGACTTCTTGGGATTGAAGGAACCTATAGGCTTGTAAAAGCCAGAGCATGGTGTCCCAGAATGAAACAAGACATTGAGAAGCTAGTAAAAACATGCCCAAACTGCCAAATCAATCAAGGCCAGCCACAAAGAATTGCCAAACTCTTCCCTTTGGAGCCTGTAAGACCATTTGAGAGATGGGGAATTGAATTTATTGGAAGACTGCCAACTATCAGGAAATGCAACCGTTGGATCCTAATAGCAATTGACCATGCCACTAAATGGCCTCTTGCTAAAGCTGTACCAATAGCCAGTGAACAAGAAGTTGCAAGTTTCATTTACCATGAGATCCTGATGAAGTTTGGATGCCCTGTGGAGATCTTATCTGATAGAGGAGCAAACTTTATGGCCAAGACATTAGAGGCTTACCTGGAAATGCAGCAGATCAGACACTTGAAAACCTCGGCATATCACCGCAGAACTAATGGAGTCACTGAGCGGTTCAATGGATTATTTGGAAAAATGCTGACCAAGTATGCAAATGGAGTTGTCAGTAGATGGGATGAGTATATAGACCAAGCACTCTTTGCATTCAGCGTCAGAGTACATAACACCACCCAGCAATCACCATTTTACTTAGTTTATGGATGTGAACCAAGGATTCCAGGAGATCTCACACAACCAAAACTTACAGACACCTTAGAAGATGAACTCAGTCAGCCAAGTAGACACCAGCAACTGGAACAAAGACGTCAAGAGGCACAGACCAAAGTATCTCAAAGCGCAGGAAAGATGAAGCAGAGATTTGATAAGACTATAGCACCAGAAGCATTGACAGTTGGGAACTTTGTATTGCTAAGAAACAGCACTTGGAAGAAGTTTGAGCCACAATGGACAGGACCATTCAAGATCATCAGAAAATGTCCATTTGCAACTTACCAACTGGTGGACAAACAAGGTAATATCCGGGAAGACTTAGTGCATAGGGACAGACTCAAGCTTGCAAGACTTGCTGATAATACTGAACCATCAAGATATTGGTATCACAAGAAAAGAGATTCAGGAGAACCCTCTCAACTTTAGTAGGGGAGAATGTTATGATCTGCCGCTTGAATGTTTAAGTTAGATCAGTTTTTAGTCAAATCAAATAGTATATGTTTAGGTTATCAGTATATCAGTATTATCTATGAAATCAGTAGCATTAGTCAGCAAATGAATCAGCAGATCCTCATCAGACAGAAATAGATATATTAAGTAGGATCTTATTGGGTGATGATGATGCAATCAAATGAGTAATCAGCCACAACCTACATTAGGAAATACCATTAGTCAGCAATTGATCTGGCAAAATGTATATAAGGAGCTGCTGGAACCTCAATAAAAATCAGTTCAAGTTTTAGTGAATACAATACTAGCTAAACTCCCTATTCCTCTACAACTCTTATACCAAGACTTGTAACACTTTAGGTCAGGATTATTGCCTGTGTATGCTTCAAAGGGTGTAGAATCATGCAGTGCTCTTGTTCGGCATCTATTCTTGATATATACCATGGTAGCAACAGATTCAGCTCATAACCTGTAGTCCATTCCCTTATAATGTAGCATAGTTCTTCCCATCTCTACTATTGTTCTATTTGCAGGTTCTGCAACTCCATTTGGGTATGGAGTATGTGGAACAGTGGTCTGCTGAAGTATACCAGTAGATGAGCAATATTTTGCAAACTCCTTTAAGCAGTATTTCCCTCCATTGCCACTTTAAAGTATCCTCAATTTACACCCAGTTTGTGTTCCTGCCATGTTCTTGAAGTGTTTAAACATCTCTCAAGCCTCATCCTTTGTTTAGAGGAAGTATACCCATGTGTATCTTGTCTTTCATCAATAAACATCAAAAAGCATCTCTTGGCTCCAAAGAACAATGTACGCATAGGCTCACTTAAGTCAGAGTGTACAATAGCCAACACATTGGTGGTGTTGATGCCTTCTGAGCTCCGGAAATGCTGCCTAGCTTGTTTGCCACATGAACATCCCTTACAAATACTCCATTGGAGTAGAATTGAGTAATTTAGGCCTAAAACAAGCTCATTTTTAACCTATTGGCTCATTTTTGTTCCCCAATGTGTTATACCTCCTATGCCATGTCTCCCAGTTAGTTTCATATGTTTCAGCAATGTTGGCATATACATGTAAAATGATCTTTTATTTTAGCTTGTATATTTTGAGATCTCTGATTCCCAAAGCTCATTTTTGTCCATTTTCACTCAATATTGAGCAGTTCAACTTAGTAAAAACAAATTTCAGTCCCAGAGCAGTTGCTTTACTGACTCAGAGTAGGTTCTTAGCTATTTCAGGGAAGTAGAGTATGTTAGTCAGTTTGGCTGCTGTAGCCCTGGGATATCACTCATATTTAGTAGTATAGACCCACTGTAGGTAGCTCCAGTGCAGAGCAGTCTTCCAGATAAACCTTTCTTACAGGAATAGTTGTTAAGTTGCTGAACCACTCCTTTATACCGCTGTAGTAGGGTGACAGTGACACCCACTGACATATGTGCTCATTCCCTTATTTTCTACTTCCCTATATCTCTACTACACTTATTTTGGTTTTATCCCATTTGTCTTACCCAATCAGTACTATCCCATAAGCCGGTTGACTATCACACCTGCTTACCTTATTGCATAAGTTACCCCTCACTTTATGTAAGATTACTAGCTATAAGTACTTCTATATTAGGCCAGTACCCACGCCAGTACCCATGACACATGATCAGCCCGTGTCACCATCCCTACCATTTCCATACCATATATGATATCCCCATGTTACACAGGTTTCAGAATACTGATTCCTGATTGGTTGGATGTGCTGTGCCTCTTAGAACCATCCGGCACCTACTTAGAACATTCTTAGGTCATTCTGATGTCATTAAGATTTCTATTGATATCCAGAACCTTCTGGAACACCATGATTAGTAATCACTTAGCCAGTGAGAAAAGTATATAAGGGAGGCTATCCCTCAACAATAAATCATCATCCCTTTTATCAATATACCGACTTGTTGATTAGTGTGATCACTGCTACCTGCTGCTACCTGAACTTCCAACCCTAGACCACAGGACACTCCCAGGAAACCGCGCTGACAGCCAACTGACCTTGGAGGCACTACTTGTAAGGAATACTCAGAGTAGGTATCTTTTATTATATTTGATTCTTTCCCAAGTTTGTTCTTGTACAGGCAAAGATACTTTTCTGTCTTTGTAACTATTGACCAAAGCTGCATTCTTATCAAGTCCCTGCTGGTGGAGTTTACAGTTGTTTTAACTTTGGAAGCTTTAGTACATTGTCATCTCAAAGGATGCTGAACCCAGCACATACTTTTGTTAAGACGCCAACTAAGTTGGGGATTGTAGCTCAATAGTTTTCCCTTGACAAGCTTGTGGCTTTATTCCCCTTCACATTAGATTAGAGACAGAACCCAAGTATTCCTAGCAAGCTTTTGCCAGAGGTTATTGCACCCAGTGAACACCCCACACACAAAACACTTGAGAAGTGTTGGACGTATCTCTCCCTTGGACTTATACACCACCACACCGCATATGTGCTGTGATGCTCCAGAGTCATTATACCATCCATTACTTTGGTTACTTGCACTCTCTTGTACAGTTACAAAACACTGTTCATTGGTAGTTATATGGTTTGCCTGCTCCAGTATTGTTTTTCATCTGCTTGTTTCTTCTTGCATTCTCTTCTGCCCAGTGTCCTGGCATCTTACAGTAGTTACAGCAACCAGGTTATCTTTGGTTTTGTTGCTTTCCCTTCTTTTCTGTGTGCCATTCTGAGCTGAATAAAGCATTGTCTTCAATTTTCTCTGCTTGTTCGTTACATCTGAGTTCTTCATTAGGAAGTCTTCCTTTCACATAGTCTAAAGTCAAACTGTCTTCACTGCTTTCAAAAGAAAGTATGAGCGGCTCATACCTCTCTGGTAGGCTGCAAAGCAGGCCAAGTATCTTTTCTTCATCATCTACACCAGCATTAATACTGTAAAGTTCTTCTGCAAGTGTCTCCATTCTGGTAATGAGTTGTAGCATGTCATCATCTGGCTTCTTCCACATGTTGAAGAACTTTTGTTTTAAATAAAGCTCACTAGATACTGATTATGCTCTAAAGATCTCTAAGGGTTCCAATGCTGCTTTGGCAGTATTTGAAGCATAGATTTGTCCAATGAAGAAATCTTGCACATTAATACATATAGCATTAAAGACCTTTCTCTCCTTCTGTTGAAACTTCTCCACTTCTTTGGCTATTCCTTTGGGCTTTTCCAGTTACTATATTCCAAAGCTTTCTTTCCTCAAGGTGGATCTGCATCTTTATTCTCCAAAGTCTGTATTTCTGCCCATCAAGCCTCTCCTTTACAGGGAAGATGTTTGTATTGTTCTGTTTGCCAGTAGAAGTCATCTTTAAAATATGTTAAGGCAATTGGAACTCATGACCTGTTTCATTAAAGAAATGATAGGGGTACAAGGAACTTATCAAGATATAGTGATAATAGTAAAGCTGTTGCTTATTCAAGAAGAAGATCAGTATTTATACCATTGTAGAAGTAGTACAGCTGTAACACTAAGTAAGGAGGGTTTCTTATCATTCTGAAGCATTCTGTGACAGTCTCAGGGTTAATACATAATGTTTGGTAAGAAGTGTTAATATGATCTTAACTATAGGGGATTAATCATAGGATCATAGATGTGAAGAAACTGGCAAAGTTGGGGCTGTAAATAAGTCTTACAGTGACCAAGACTAGTCTAGAGTTGTTAAGTAAATTTCTAGCTGCTGAATGACACAAAATAGTTCAATATTTCAGCAGTCACATGTATCCATTGCTGGACAAATCTTGTATACTTTCTGGCAGGATGACAGTAAATGTCCATCATGTTAAAGTGCATTTATTATCTGCATTGGAGATACCCCAGCCATCAGTAAGATAGCTGGCTTTTCTGGGCACAATGGACAGTAATGCTGTCAAATGTGTTAGATCCAGGAGACTTACTCCAAAACTCACACACATTATTACTACCCAAACTTCAACACTAAGAACATCATCTTCCTGCAGAGAGTACATACAGAAGTCAGCTTGCATTTGCAGCAAAGTTGGCAAGCTATAAGCAATTGCCTGAGTATGGAATTAGTTACAAACAAGAGATACTTAAGATGGAGTGTATCTGTTGGAGCAAAAGCTTTCCACTGCAAGCACTGCATTTGCTTTTCAAAGTATCCCCATACTGATTACCAAGTTGTACATGGGGCATTTCAAGCTGAATGAGCCCTTTGAGATACTGGAGAAACTTGAAATAATTGGCAAGATATTAGAGAGTATCTGCTACCTTAATTACTTCTTACAGGCTTCAATCAACACTCATATGCTTATGCAAGAATACAAATGCCAAGACTGGATGAAGTAGATATGTATTTATTCAAGTGGTGTTTTGTAGTCATTGCTGCCAAGAGTACATTGGAAGCATTGGGAGTAATATGTGGGCATTGTAGGAATAGTTATCCAGAAGTGGATTACCAATGACAACTTGATACATATGCAGCTTTTTTGCAACGAGTTTGTGACAGAATTTGAGCTGCTATACTTCAAACATAAAGCTCAATGTTTAGATCTCTGCTGCTATTGTATCTATTTGCTACTTGCTTGGTGTGTTAAGAATATTGGTTCTTGCTTCACCTGTTGGGAGTTTCCTATGGGGCATATGTGTAGGGAGATAGCAAGACGTATCAAGCTACAGGTACTACCATATCCCAATCTCATCAAGAATATTGCCTTCAAGTCTGTCATGGATGTAATGAGTTGACATATGAGGTACAGCCAGGAAGAGTTGAAAAATACTGAGGACAAATGTGCACATGGAGACATCTATGCCTATGGCATTAAGAAGCTAAGCAGCTCCAATACATGAGTAATCAGCTAAGTAATGCAAAGTTGGGTTGGGTGTAACCAGCAACTAGTTGTTGTTAGGAAAAAGACTTGTTCAATCATGCCATGCCAGGGCATGTGGCACAGTCCATGGTTATCAACAACAATTAAGTGTGATATCTTAGATACCAGTAGGCAGGGTTGCTCTTGGACAATTTTGCACTATATGGGACAATCTTGCTCACTATGGCACAATCTGACACAATGAGGTTGGCACAGATGTTTGCGCCAACTTGTAATGTTTGCATCATGTGCAGGTCTAGATACCGCTATTATGGCAGATAAAAATGGGTGTTTGAATATCTTTCTATAATAGACTTGTTCTGTTGGATAGTGCTCCCTAGTGCCAGCCTGTTTATAGTGCCAGAATAATCTGGCACTATATTTTCTACCATAATGCCAGTGGTAGGATATTTTTACTGATAATATTATTTAATCTTACTTATGTTGCTCAGAATAGTGCTTTTTTTGATATATATACTCTTCATAATGCTCCAGACACATTTCTCTGAGTAGATGTCTTCATGCATGAATATACTGTGCATTGATAAGTATCTTAACTATTATACCTATTCTGCTGTTTTCTCTTATATCTGACTTTCCTCTGTATTTACCAGCCAATAGGCAAATCTCTTCCAATATCCAAATGTATGCTCTACCCTCACTCTGAAATGAATAAATATCTCATTGTAGAGCTTGTGCTTCCTGCTAAGCACAACATTCCTTGGCTTCCTATAAGCAGTAATACATCCTAATCTCTGACAATCCTCTGCTGTAAAAGCTAAGTCTGCCATGCATTTCTCCCCTGAGCTGAATTCTGGATGATTCTCTACCTAGAGTGCTTTGTCATGCCTACTTCCTGCAAATGACCTGCTAAACCAGATGATATTACCCTCAGTGTCAGACAGTGCTTGAAACTCTACACAGTGTGCCTTTTACTTGCCAGAATAAAGGTGCCTTTGCCCTCTAGAAGGTCTGTTAATCCTGACTGGGAAGGTGTACAAATACTACTTATATGGAACCTGTGGCTGAACACTCTGGGATATGGAAGTCTATTGAAGCTTCTGAACCTAGTATTCCAAGCTTGCTCTGAGGCATTCATACCCTCTGCAAGGTGGTTCTCCATTGCTGTCAGCTGGGAATAAAAGCTTTGAGGACTTTTGCTGCCATGGATAGTGCGATGAAACCTTATAGGGTAATGGTTCATATAGTTGTAGAGAAGCTTAACAGGGGATCTCCTTGAGTAGAGTGGGGTATATGGTCCACAGTACTTAGAATAGATCTCCTCTAGTGTGTCAAAAGGAAATCCAGTGGTAGTGATAGGATTGATGATAAAAGACCATTCCAATGAGTTGGTCAAATTAAAATTGGTAGGTGATTGGTCTGAGGCAATTTGAATTGGTTTGGTGCAATCAACTTTAGTTATCTGATTTTCCATGCAGTATGATTAAATCTCCATCAATTGCCATGTATCCCATCATTATGTTGTAAAAATCATTCTTAAACAATGACTTGTGTTTTAATCAATGCTTTACACACAAGTCTATAATCAAATAGGAAATCTGGAATTGATGTGATCTGCTCTGTGTCAGCACAATCTGCACAGTACAGGCCAGATGTGTCTTTTTGTGCCTTAACTTTGGGAATCCAAGAGATTTTGCATGAGTTTTTGACTCAAATGCCTAATGTATTATGTGATATATTAGTAGAGCTAAGTGGCTTCCAAGAGCAATATACATAGAACTCATCCAGGCATCAGTTACAAAGAATCAGACATAGGGTAAGTTGATGCCTTGAGGAATCTGATGGTGAGCTTCAAGAGGAAGAATACATACCAGAAGCAACAGTGTCTAGATTGTGCCAGCATGCACCACTGATTTCCTTACCATCCCTTGCCACTTCAGTGCACTAACGCACATCAGTGCAAACTACACCAGCACCCTTCACAAGAGCATCCTACATCGAGTCATTGTGTATCAGGTTAACTTGAGTGTGTCAGAGCAAAACTACCAGAACATGCCAAACTGCTCATTTAGACACAAGTCCATTGGAGTGGGCCAAGTTACGTTAACAAGCAGCATCACTAGGGGGCAAAATACTAACTACAATAACACAAGTAGTCAGAAGGATAGTCAACAAGGAAGTAGTTTAGGTGTGAAAAGTGAATCACTACCAAATGCTTCAGTAGTAATCCCTGTAAGAAAAAAACCTATCAGAAGATGATGCAATCACATTGAATTGCTACTATACATCATTATCCAACAACACATTTTTTTTGCAATCCAAATTGAGCCATTATAAATCAGTGATCACTAAAATTTGATAAAAGTAATATCAAGGTTGTCTCACATATGAGACAGAACCGCTATATATTACCACCCTGCATATATATACATCATCAGTTACACAAGTGCAACCATTTGGTCTGATTTGCACCTATTCAATTGGTTGCATTCAAGCTATGACACCTTGCCAATTACTAGGATCAGGGATTTACTTGCCCAATGGGCAAAATGGGATATTTGATGACAAATCAGGTAGCTTGTGTATTGGTCAAAGAGCCAATTGGGGGCTGACAGCTTCAGAATACTTTTGGACCAATTAACCATTGAGATACCATCCAATTGGAGTGATGGTCACCAAAATGGTAGGCATTAGTGTAGTCTATAGTGTGATATGCATTCATTTCCATTTACATCAAAGAATCATATCCAAATAATGGATTTTACCCACCATAATGGCAGTATCCAATTGCGCACATGATGCAAACATTACAAGTTGGCACATTCATCCATGCCAACCTCATTGTGTCAGATTGTCCCATAGCATGCAAGATTGTCCCACATTGTGCAAAATTGTCCAAGAACAATCCTGCCTACTGGTAGCTATAATATTGCACCCAATTGTTCTTAATACTGCGGATTGTGCCATGCACTCTGGCACATTGTAATGGAACAAGTCTAATATAAATTGAAGTAAATGCATATCACACTATAAAGTACACTGATACTTACCATTTTGGCTACCATCACTCCAATTGGCTGGTATCTCAATGGTTAATTGGTCCAAAAATATCTTGAAGCTTTCTGCCCCCAATTGGCTCTTTGACCAATACACAAGCTACCTGATTTGCCATCAAATATCCCATTTTTCTCATTGAGCAAGTAAATCCCTGATCTCAATGATTGGACAAGGTGTCATAGCTAGCACACACCCAATTGGGTAGGTGCAATACAGATCAAATGGCTGCACTGGTGTTACAGATGATATATGCAGGGTGCTTATTTATAGGGGTTCTGTCTCAAATATAAGACAACCATGGTATTACTTATATCAAATTTTAGTGATCACTGATTTACAACGGCTCAATTTGGATTGCAAAAAAAATGTGTTGTTTGGATGATGATGAATAATAGCAATTTGATGTAATTGCATCATCTTCTCCTAGCTTTTTTCTCATAGGTATTACTACTGAAGTGTTTTGTAGTGATTCACTTTGCACACCCAAACTACTTCCTTGCTGACTATCATCTTGGCTAATTGTGTATTTGTTGTCAGTATTTTGCCTCCTAGTTGATGAGTGCAATGCTGCAGCTTGGCCACACTTAACTGCTCTGGATGATGCTACTGAACCAGCCTGCAGTGCTACATGCTGACATGTTCTTTTACTTGCCAAAGGCTCTGGTTGTGGAGGCACTTCATGCAGGTCATTATCAGACAGTTCACCAGAAGTAATTTGCTGATGCTCAGGAGTAACAGCATATGCAGGTCATCATCAGTTAGTTCAGCAGAGGTAACTTGCTAATGATCAGGAGTAACAGCATATGCAGGTGCAACTTGATGTGTTGGCATAACCCCTGGCTGGGGTTGAAGTGATGCTGCTTGTGGATGTGACTTGGCCCACTTCAATGGACTTGTGTCCAGATGAGCAGGTTGGCAAGTTCTGGTGGTTTTGCTCTAAAGCATGCACATTGACCCAACACCCACTGACTTAATGCAGGGTGCTCTTGTGAAGGGTGTTGTTGTAGCTTAGACTGACATGCACTGGCATGCTGAAGTGGCAAAGGATAGTAAGGAATCCAGCCAGGCATGCTGGTGCAATCTGGATTTCTCAAGGTATTGACTTACCCTCTGTCTAATACTTTGGAACTGTTGTCTGGCTGAGTCTTGTGTATGTTGCTCTTGGAAGCCACTTAGCTCTCCTAATATATTGTGTAGCTTGTTAGTCATTTGTGGCAAAAACTCATTCAAAGTCTGTTTGATTCCCAAAGTTGAAGCAAAAACAGATGCATCTGGCCTGTACTGTGCAAATTGCATTGACACAGAGCAGATCACATCAATTGCAGATTTCCTATTTGATTATTGACTTCTGCGTAAAGCATTGATAAAATTACTAGGTCATTGTTTGAGCATGATTTTTGCAACATATTGATGGGATATATGGCAATTGATGGAGATTTAGTCATAATGCATGGAAGATCAGATAACTAAAGTTGATTGCACCAAATCAATTCAAATTGCCTCAGACCAATCACCTACCAGTTATAATTTGACCTACTCATTGGAATGGTGTTTTCCCATCAATCCCATCACTATCACTGAATTTCCTTTTGACACATTAGAGGAGATCTATATCAAGTACTGTGGACCATCTGCCCCAGTCTACTCAAGGAGGTCCCTTTTTAACCTTTCAGCTACTACAAGAACTATTGCCCTATAAGGTTTCATCCCACCATCCATGGCTACAAAAGTCCTAGAAGCTTTCATTTCCAGCTGACAGCAATGGAGAACCACCTTGCAGAGGGTATGAATGCCTTAGAGCAAGCTTGGAATACTATGTTCAGAAGCTCTAATAGACTTCCATATCCCCAAGTGCTCAGCAACAGGTTCCATATAAGGAGTATTTTGGATACCTTACCAGTCAGGATTTATAGACTTTCTAGAGGGCAGAGGTACTTCTATTCTAGCAAGTACAAGGCATACTGTGTAAAGTTTCAAGCACTGTCTGATATTGAGGGTGACTTTGTCTGGTTTAGTGTGCCATTTGCAGGAAGTAGGCATGACAAAGCACTCTAGGTAGAGAATCATCCAGAATTCAGTTCAGGGAAGAAATGCATGGCAGACTTAGCTTTTACAGCAGAGGATTGTCAGAGATTATGATGTATTACTGCTTATAGGAGGCCAAGGAATGGTGTTCTTAGCAGAAAGTAAAAGCTCTACAATGAGATGTTTATTCATTTCAGAGTGAGGATAGAGTATACATTTGGATATCTGAAGAGATACATCATATTGGCAGGTAAATACAGAGGAAAGTCAGATATAAGAGTGTTATGATCTACCGCTTGAATGTTTAAGTTAGATCAGTTTTTAGTTAAATCAATTAGTTTTATGCTTAGCCTATCAGTACATCAGTTCTATCTATCAAATCAGTAGTATTAGTCAGCAGATGAATTAGCAGATCCTTATCAGACAGAAATAGTTATATCAAGTAGGATCTAATTGGGTGATGATGATGCAATCAAATGAGTCATCAGCCACAGCCTACATTAGGAAATACAATTAGTCAGCAAATAATCTGGCAAAATGTATATAAGGAGCTGCTGGAACCTCAATAAAAATCAGTTCAAGTTTTAGTGAATACAATACTAGCTAAACTCCCTATTCCTCTACAACTCTTATACCAATACTTGTAAAATTGGTAGCAGCAATAACCAGAAACATCCCTCCTGAAGAAAGAAGAAGCCTCCCTCAAGATGTTGCAAGCTCAAGAATGGAAGAATGCTATGCAACAAGTCCTGGACCAGCAGTAACAAGGAATGACTACCATGGCTCAAAGCCAACAAAACCCTGTCAAGAGCAACTTTAGCGTGAAGGTCAACCGGTACCATGATAGAGTCAATGAAAACCTGGGAACTTGGCTCTTCCAGATTGAAGAAGCTTTCAAGGCTAAAGGAGTTGCTCCAGAAAGCAAGTTACATTATGCAGCCTCTTACCTGGCAGATGCAGCTTTGCAGTGGTACCACAACAAGAGCGGGTCAGCCACTATGATGGGATGCTCTACAATCTCTACCTGGGTTGAGTTTGTGTTGGAAATTCAGGATGCCTTTGAGCCCCCACACCAACAGACACTACTAAGAAGAAAGTTGAAGATACTCAGACAAAAAGGAATGGTCCAAGAATACATCTTTGAATGTAGATGTCTACTTGGGCAAATTGAAAGAATGGACCCTCTGGATCAAGTAGAATACTTTATTGATGGGTTGAAAGAAAGAACTTGTAAGGAAGTGAATTATCAAAGACCTCAGACTATCAAAGAAGCCATCAAGATTGCCATTGACTATGACTCAGCTATGTTTGGAGTTGGGAAGCCAACAATGACTAATCATAGAGGCTACAATCACTATGAAAGAAGACAATCAGAAGCAGTGCCAATGGAAATAGACGCTATGCAGAAGAATCCTACCTCAGAAGAATGTAAGAAGAAAGGACTTTGCTTCAATTGCCACCAGCAAGGACATATTGCAAGGTACTGCCCTAAGAGAAGAAATGGACACCAGCCATCAAGAACCTTTAACCGTATTGAGGCCATGGAGCATAGTAATATGGAGAATGAACTTGAAGAAGACTCAGAACTCACCTTCCACATGACAGAAGAATACCTATCCCAGATGGCCTCAAGCTCAGGAAAGCTATTATACTTGAATGGTGTAATTAATGGAGTACCTGCCAAGTTCATGATTGACTCAGGAGCATTGCATGAGTACATGTCAGAGCAAGTTGCTCTGAAAGCTGGAATCAACTCAGAACCTACCAAACCTACTTCAGTCTCAGCAGCTGATGGGAACTCTCACATAATAAACCATATTACTCAGCCAGTAAGGATGAAGATCAATGACTATGAAGAAGATCTACAGGCCTATATATTTAGGAACTGCAAGTTTGACCTTGTACTTGGGAAAACCTGGCTATTTTGTTGTAATCCATCAATCAACTGGAGAACCCATGCTACTCATATCCAGAAGGACAACAAGACCTATGAGCTATTACCTGCCAGACTGGATTTCAGCTTGGTTAATTCCAGTGTGTGTGAGACAAGTGAGCTTAGCAAGACACAGTTCTGTAGAGCACTAAGAAAAGGCACCCAGATGTTCCTCATGGCAGTATTACAGGAGGATTCCTTGACTCCAGTACCCTAGAAGGTCCAGACTCTTTTGAAGGAGTATTCAGACTTATTTCCAGAAGAGCTTGTAAGCCTACCACCAGTCAGAGATGTGGATCATGCCATTGAAACAGGAGATAGCCCTCCAGTGAGTAAGACACCTTACAGAATGAGTCCATTGGAGTTGGAAGAGATGAAGAGACAAATAGATCAGTTACTGGAGCAAGGATATATCAGACCCAGCAAGTCACCTTGGGGAGCACCAGTACTTTTTGTGAAGAAGAAGGATGGAACACTTAGGATGTGCATTGACTACAGAGCCCTCAACTCAGTTACCATGAAGTATAAGTACCCCATACCTTAGATTGTTGAGCTCTTGGCTTAACTCATTGGAGCCACTATTTTCAGCAAGATTGACCTCATGTCAGGATACAACCAGATTAGGGTGAAGCCAGAAGACATCCCTAAGATAGCATTCAGGACCAGATTTGGACATTACAAGTTCTTAGTCATGAGTTTTGGCCTCACCAAAGCCCCTGCAACTTTCATGACCCTGATGCAGACTGTCTTCCAGTAGTACTTAGACAAGTTTGTCATAATCTACCTAGATGATACACTGATATACAGCAAGACAGAAGAGGATCACTTGGTGCACATTGAAAAGGTCTTGAAGAGCTAAGAGAGAACAAGCTTTATGGCAAGCTACCCAATTGTGAATTCTTCAAGGAACACATTGAATATTTGGGACACATAGTGACTAGCACAGGAGTAACCTCAGACCCTAAGAAGGTGGAAGTAATCAAGAATCTGAAGCAGCCCCATAGCATATCAGAGCTCAGATCATTCCTTGAAATGGTTTCCTATCATTGGAGATTTGTCAAGTTGTTTGCAAGTATTGCTGCCCCTTTAACTGATAGCCTCAAGAAAGACAATACCAACAAGTGGGACATAGCTTATTAGACTGCCTTCCAGACGCTCAAGAATGAACTTGCTAAGCTGCCAAGCTTAAGAATACCAGACTTCAGAAAAGAGTTCACTCTGTGCACAGATGGTTCAGATTATGCAATTGGTGGAGTGCTGAGCCAAGAACATAAGGGAAAGGACTACCCTGTTGCCTTTGAATCCAAGAAACTGAACTCAGCAGAACAAAACTATCCAGTCCATGACAAGGAGATGCTTGCTGTAATACACTGTTTGAAGACATGGAGATGCTATATTGAAGGAGTCAAACGCACTGTGAAGACTGATCATGCCTCCCTCAAGTATAGATTTACTCAGAAGGTACTCTCTAGAAGAGTGACAAGATGAAGTGAATACATTCAGCAATTAGACTTGGAGATTGTCTACTGCCCTGGAAAAAACAACACAGTTGCCGATGCCTTATCAAGATTAGATTAAGTTGCACAACTCAACTTGGTGCATGAATCAGATTGGCCTAGCCTATTACCAAAGTACTTGAAGGACCAAGCCATTCCTAATGAGGTGGATGAAGATATCAAGAAGATAATCCAGGATGAAGCCAGCAAATTTGTTATACAGGATGAAACACTCTACCAAATTGTTGATGGAAGCCCTATTGCCTATTGTCCTTATGTTGCTTGCCTGGATTTAATACATAAGCTACACAATGGATATGGACATCTTGGGATTGAAGGAACCTATAGCCTTGTGAAAGCCAGAGCATGGTGGCCCAGAATGAAACAGGATATTGAGAAGTTAATGAAAACATGCCCAAACTGCCAAATCAATCAAGGCCAGCCACAAAGAATTGCTGACCTCTTCCCTTTGGAGCCTGGAAGACCATTTGAGAGATGGGGAGTTGACTTTATTGGAAGACTCCCAACCACCAGGAAATGCAACCGCTGTAGTGGGGTGACAGTGACACCCACTGACAGATGTGCTCATTCCCTTATTTTCTACTTCCCTATATCTCTACTACACTTATTTTAGTTTTATCCCATTTGTTTTACCCAATCAGTACTATCCCATAAGCCAGTTGACTATCACACCTGCTTACCTTATTGCATAAGTTACCCCTCACTTTATGTAAGATTACTAGCTATAAGTACTTCTATATTAGGCCAGTACCCGCGCCAGTACCCATGACACATGATCAACCCATGTCACCATCCCTACCATTTCCATACCATATATGGTATCCCCATGTTACACAGGTTTCAGAATACTGATTCCTGCTTAGTTGGATGTGCTGTGCCTCCTAGAGCCTTCCGGCACCTACTTAGAACATTCTTAGGTCATTCTGATGTCATTAAGATTTCTATTGATATCCAGAACCTTCTGGAACACCATGATTAGTAATCACTTAGCCAGTAAGAATAGTATATAAGGGAGGCTATCCCTCAACAATAAATCATCATCCCTTTTATCAATATACCGACTTGTTGATTAGTGTGATCACTGCTACCTGCTGCTACCTGAACTTCCAACCCCAGACCACAGGACACTCCCAGGAAACCCCGCTGACAGCCAACTGACCTTGGAGGCACTACTTGTAAGGAATACTCAGAGTAGGTATCTTTTATTATATTTGATTCTTTCCCAAGTTTGTTCTTGTACAGGCAAAGATCCTTTTCTGTCTTTGTAACTATTGACCACAGCTGCATTCTTATCAAGTCCCTGCTGGTGGAGTTTACAGTTGTTTTGACTTTGGAAGCTTTAGTACATTGTCATCTCAAAGGACGCTGAACCCGGCACATACTTTTGTTAAGACGCCAACTAAGTTGGGGATTGTAGATCAATAGCTTTCCCTTGACAAGCTTGTGGCTTTATTCCCCTTCACATTAGATTAGAGACAGAACCCAAGTATTCCTAGCAAGCTTTTGCCAGAGGTTATTGCACCCAGTGAACACCCCACACACAAAACACTTGAGAAGTATTGGACGTATCTCTCCCTTGGACCTATACACCACCACACCACCGGATCCTAGTAGCAATTGACCATGCCACTAAATGGCCAGTTGCTAAACCTTTACCAATAACCAGTGAACAAGAAGTTGCAAGTTTCATTTATTATGAGATCCTGATGAAGTTTGGATGCCCTGTGGAGATCTTATCTGATAGAGGAGCAAACTTTATGGCAAAGACATTAGAGGCTTACCTGGAAATGCAGCAGATTAAACACTTGAAAACCTTGGCATATCACCCCAGAACTAATGGAGTCACTGAACGCTTTGATGGATTATTTGGAGAAATGCTGGCCAAGTATGCAAATGGAGCTGTCAGTAGATGGGATGAGTATATAGATCAAGCACTTTTTACCTGCAGAGTTAGAGTACACAACACTACTCAACAATCACCATTTTACTTAGTGTATGGATGTGAACTAAAGATTCCAGGAGATTTCACACAACCCAAGCTTACAGATGCCTTAGAATATGAACTTAGTCAGCCCAGTAGACACCAGCAATTGGAACAAAGACAACAAGAGGCACAGGCCAAAGTATCTCAAAGTGCAGAAAAGATGAAGCAGAGATTTGATAAGACTATAGCACCAGAAGCATTGATAGTTGGGAACTTTGTATTGCTAAGAAACAACACTTCGAAGAAGTGTGAGCCACAATGGAGAGGACCATTCAAGATTATCAGAGAATGTCCATTTGCAACTTACCAACTAGTGGATAAACAAGGGAATATCTGGGAAGATTTAGTTCATAGAGACAGACTCAAGCTTGCAAGACTTGCTGACAATACTGAACCATCAAGGTATTAGTATCACAAGAAAAGATATTCAGGAGAACCCTCTCAACTTTAGTGGGGGAGAATGTTATGATCTACCGCCTGAATGTTTAAGTTAGATCAGTTTTTAGTTACATCAATTAGTTTTATGTTTAGCCTATCAGTACATCATTGTTATCTATCAAATCAGTAGTATTAGTCAGCAGATGAATTAGCAGATCCTTATCAGACAGAAATAGTTGTATCAAGTAGGATCTAATTGGGTGATGATGATGCAATCAAATGAGTCATCAGCCATAGCCTACATTAGGAAATACAATTAGTCAGCAAATGATCTGGCAAAATGTATATAAGGAGCTGCTGGAACCTCAATAAAAATCAGTTCAAGTTTTAGTGAATACAATACTAGCTAAACTCCCTATTCCTCTACAACTCTTATACCAAGACTTGTAACAAGAGAAAACAGCAGAATAGGTAAAATAGCTAAGATACTTATTAATGCAAAGTATATTCATACAAGAAGACATCCACTGGGAGAAATGTGTCTGGAGCATTATGAAGAGTAAATAAGGCAAGGAAAGCTCTATTCTGAGTAACAAAAGTAGGATTAAATAAAATCCCCAGTAATTTTATCCTACCACTGGCATTCTGATAGAAATTATAGTGCCAGATAGTGCCATAGAGTGCCAGATCAATTTGGCACTATAAACAGGCTGGTACTCTGTGTGACTATTGAACAGAGCAACTCAAAGCTCAACCAAGGTAAGCCAGATTTCTCTTGGTCACAAGCCCATTTCTACACTGTTCAATATGGAATTCACACAAACAAGAGCCAGACTGCACCTGTAAGGGGGACTAGAAGCCATTAGGGAGAAGGAACATATTGGCCCAATACCAAAAGGTTCTTTGCAAATGTTCAGGAGGTATACATGGCAGTAGTGGAAGCTGCTGTAAATGTCTTGGAGATATAGGAAGTGATTGGGAGAACAAGTATATTATGCGGTTTTTTCTTAATGATTTACTGAATGTAAAAGTAGTACTTATACTTTTACATGGTCTTGGCATAACAAACACATTGAATAGGCTTTGGTAGGCCCCAAGAATATGTGTGCAAAGTTTGGGGCTGTTTAGACAACTCTGAGAATTTTCATTTTCTGGGTGCCTGATATTTTGGCAAATATATTCTAAGTAAGCCCTGACAAGGATTTTGGTCAGCATTTTCTAGAATCTGAAGATAATGATCTATATCACTAAGCTAGATGAATATTTAGGTGGAATTATGAGTTTTTACAACACTCCCACGCAACTAAATGCTTGTACTGACTAGTCATAATTTTGACCTAAGAAATTCCAACTTGTCTCTAGCTAATGGTTTAGTTAATATGTCTGCAATCCTCTCATCTATAGGACACTAAGCTAAATAAACCAAGTAATTCTCTATAGCTTCATATATGAAATGGAGTCTAATATCTATGTGCTTAATTCTAGCATGAAAAGTTGGATATCTACCTAATGGTATACATCCTTGATTATCTTGCAATAAAGTAATTGGTGCTTTTTGACATAAGCCTAAATCTCAAAAAAGTTTCCTTAACCACTTTGCTTCTTTTTTAGCCTCACAGGCTGCCATATAATCTTCTTCAGTGGTAGAAAGTGCTATGGTTGGGTTCTTTCTTGAATTCTGTGAGATTGCTTCTTTACAATAAAGGAAGGTGTATCCTGTGGTGGATCTTCTGTGTTCCAAATTTGGGCGCCAATCAGCATCAGAGTATCCCACAAGATCCTGTTCCAAATCCTTATAAGTGTATCTTAAGCAGATATAAGCAGTTCCTTTGAGGTGTCAATTATCTGCTTAGCTGCCACAATATGATCCAATCCATAGTTTTAATAATGCTGGCTGACACCTTGCTCTGAATACAAGTTATCTGGACATAGTCCAAGCATGATATACAACGGACAATCAGCTATAGACTGATAAGGAAGGTCAGGGCTTTCAGATGGCACCAAGCTCTCTTGACCTGGTTGAGTTTTGACCAAGTTAAGGTTTGTCTCCATTGGGGTAGCTGCCAGTTTACAGTCTTCCACTTGGTACTTTAGTATATCTTGAATATACTTGGATTGACTTAGGGTGATAGTCTAGGTACTTCTGTCTATGAAGAGCTCTATTCCTAAGTAGTAACTGAGTTCTCATAGATTGGACATCTTGAACTCCTCAGATAGGCTGGATTTAGTCTCTTTCAGTGTTTTAAGATTATTGGCTGCCATAATATGATGATCCACATACAGAGCTATTAGAACTGGGTTTGGCTCTATCTGGCTTATAGTATATACTATAGTCAGCATTACTCCTTTGGAAACTCAAAGATTCCAAACAAGAATCTAATTTGCAATTCCAGGCTCTTAGTGATTATTTGAGTCCATATAGAGACTTTCTAAGCTTGCAGACTAAATGAGAATTATCTTGATCAAAAAACCCATCTGGCTGGTTAATATACACATGCTTATCAAGTTCTCCATTCAAAAATGCAGTTTTTACATCTGTTTGATGTATAAAAACTTATGCTTGGATGCAATGGCCAATATTAATCTGACAGAATTAAACTTGGCTAGTGGTACAAAGGTCCCCATATAGTCAAGTCCTTTTGTTTGAGAGTATCCTTTGGCCACAAGTCTAGCTTTGCATCTTTCAATTGTACTATTAACTTTGTATTTTGCTCTAAAGACCGCAAGCATCCAATTGATTTTTTGTTGATTGGTAACTTGACTAAGTCCCAAGTTTGATTTTCCATTAAGACCTGATATTCCTTAGCTGTTGTAGGTCTCCAAACTTTGTCTGAGGGCTATTTAGGGCCTCTTTTACAGTCTGGAGCTCATCAGTATGGACTGAATAGGCATAGGCTAAGTTTGCACCCTCATAAATATTAAAATTTGGTCTGGTTGGATTTCTGGGCATTTGATACTAGAATGGTCACTTCCGGAATATCTCTGGGCACTTCTTCAGGCTGAACCATGATTCTAGAGTCCTATGGAGTGAGAAGAAACTTCACTGTTTTGCTCTGATTCAATCCTGACAGTTGGTGGACTTGAGATCAGATTTTGTTAACATCTGATATCTTTTTTTGTAGAAATTTTGAATCATCATCAAATAACACATTCCTGAACTTGATTAGCTTCTTTGCCTTGATATTTTAGAGTATGAATGCTTTACTCTCAATGCAGTAGCCCAAAAATATGCATTTTACACCTTTTGGCTCAAGTTTTGGCTGATTTCCCGGCAGTTTCTTGGCCTATGCTACACACCCAAATATTCTTAGATGTTCTGCACTTGGTATGTACCCATACCATGCTTCAAATGGAGTAGAATCTTGAAGTAACCTGTTATAACTCCTATTTTAAGGTATACAGCTTTGGCAACTGATTCTGCCCAAAAATCATAGGATAATTTCTGATTATGTGGCTTCCTCTTCAAATCCTCTCACTCTCAGCTCATCCTTGATTTCAATACTTGTCCTGTTATATATCTTTGTTCATACATCTGCTGGCATCTTGATGTAGAACTCATGCCACAGCTTTCTACTCAGGTTCCTTCATCTCTGTTGGCTCTCTGAGGTATCTAGTCCTGCTAGATTAATGAGTAGTGCCCAAATATCTGTATGAAGGCTCATCATAGACACTTAGGCCCTACTGAAAGCATTTGGTAAGAACTCAAATGGATCAGACATTTTCTTTTCTGGTCTGGACTGCGCTTGTGA
Source organism: Basidiobolus meristosporus CBS 931.73 (assembly GCA_002104905.1). Taxonomy (NCBI): domain Eukaryota; kingdom Fungi; phylum Basidiobolomycota; class Basidiobolomycetes; order Basidiobolales; family Basidiobolaceae; genus Basidiobolus; species Basidiobolus meristosporus. The sequence continues at coordinate 48,737 of MCFE01000106.1, read as the reverse complement.
GCTGGGGGATGAGTTTTGTCTGGGTTGAACTAAAGATGAGTTGAGACTTGGTATAGGGACCATAGTGATGGAATTGAATGCTTATGCAGTGGTGTATTGGCATCAACCTGGTCTTATATGAAATATATATGAAAACTAATGTGATTGTTGAATTTTCCATACATTATGCATAATGCATCTTGGATTGCATTGACACAGATCAGATCACATCATTTGCAGATTTCCTATTTGTTTATAGACTTGTGAGTAAAACATCAATAAAAATACCCAGTCATTGTTTGAGCATGATTTTTGCAACATAATGATGGGATACATAGCAATTGATGGAGATTTAGTTATAATGCATGGAAAATAAGATAAATAAAGCTGATTGTGCCAAATCAAATCAAATCATCTCAGCCCAATCCTTACCAATTCTAATATGACTTACTCATCTGAATGGTCATTTCTCATCAATCCCACCACTACCACTGAATTTCCTTTTGACACATTAGAGGAGATCTATACCAAGTACTGTGGTCCATATACCCCAATATACTCAAGGAGATCCCTTGTTAAGCTTCTCTGCTACTACAAGAACTATTTCCCTACAAGGTTTCATATCACCATCCATGGCAACAAAAGTCCTAGAAGCTTTCATTCCCAGCTGACAGCAATGGAGAACTACCTTGCAGAGGGTATGAATGACTTAGAGCAAGCTTGGAGTACTAGGTTCAGAAGCTCCAATAGACTTCCATATCCCAGAGTGTTCCGCAACAGGTTCCATATAAGGAGTATTTTGGATACCTTCCCAGTCAGGATTAACAGACCTTCTAGAGGGCAGAGGTGCTTTTATTCTGGCAGGTACAAGGCACACTCTGTGAAGTTTCAAGCACTGTCTGACATTAAGGGTAACATCATCTGGTTTAGTAGGCCATTTGCTGGAAGAAGGCATGATAAAGCACTCTGGGTAGAGAATCATCCGGAATTCAGTAGCAGGGAGAAATGTATGGCCAACTTAGCTTATATAGGAGAGGATTGTCAGAGATTAGGATGTATTACAGCTTATAGGAAGCCAAGGAATGATGTGCTAGCAGGAAGCAGAAGCTCTACAATGAGATATTTCATCATTTCAGAGTGAGGGTGGAGCATACATTTGGATATCTGAAGAGATTTAGCATATTGACAGGTAAATACAGAGGAAAGTCATATATAGGAGAAAACAGCAGAATAGGTAAAATAGTTAAGGTACTTATCAATGCACAGTATATTCATACAAGAAGACATCCACTAAGAGAAATGTGTCTGGAGCATTATGAAGAGTAAATAAAGCAAGGAAAGCACTACTCTGAGCAACATAAGTAAGATTGAGTATAATTATCAGTAACTATATCCTACCACTGGTATTATGGTAAAATTATAGTGCCAGATAGTGCCAGCAACATAAACAGGCTGGCACTATGTGGCACTATCCAACAGAACAAGTCTATTAATTCCAAGCTGCTGGTATTATAGCAGTCTCCTGACAGGATCTTGATGGCTGATCCAGATTGGATCCACCTGCAGGACCAAATTATATTTATAGGAATATAAACTGAGGTACCAAGACCATCCCTTGGGCCAGTCTAATGATATTCAAGATGTCCATAAGATGCTTCAAATGGTAGACTGTAGGCCAATAGCTACCCAGGTGGAGACAAACCTTGACTTTGTCAGTGTTGTAAGAGTCTTGGAGATATTGGAAGTGATTGGGAGGACAAGTAGATTATGTGGTTTTCACTTGATGATTCATTGAGTGTAAAAGTAGGATTTATACTTTTACATGATCTGGGCATAACAAGCACATAGAATAGGTTAAGGAAGGTCCCAAGAGCATGTACGCAAAGTTTGGGGCTGTTTGGACAACTTTGAGAATTTTCATGTTGCAGGTACCTGATATTTTGGTGAAAATATTCTAAGTAAATCCCAACAGGTAATTTAGTCAGTATTCTCTAGGATTTGAATGTAATGATTTAAGTGACTAAGCTAGGTGAATATTTAGGTGGAATTACAAATCCTACAACACTCCCACTCAGCTAAATGTTCATACTGACTAGTCCTAATTTTGACCTAAGATATTAACTTGTCTTTAGCTAAAGGTTTGGCTAATATGTCTGCAATCATTTCCTCTGAAGGACATTAAACTAAGCAAAGTATTTCTCTGTAGTTTCATGTATGAAATGATGTCTAATATCTATGTGCTTAGTTCTAGCATGAAAAGTTGGATTTCTACCTTATTGTATACATCCTTGATTATCTTGATATAAAGTAATAGACATTTTTTGACATAGGCCTAAATCTGTAAAAAGTTTTCTTAACCACATTGCTTCTTTTGTAGCCTCACAGGTTGCCATATACTCTGCCTCTGTGGTAGAAAGTGCTATAGTTGGTTGCTTTCTTGAATTCCATGAAACTTCTCCTTTACATTAAAGAAAGGTGTATCCTGTGGTGGATCTTCTGTCTTCCAAATTTTGAACCCAATCAGTATCAGAGTATCCCACAGGATTCTGTTCTGAATCCCTATAATTGTATCTTAAGCAGATATCAGCAGTTCCCTTTTAGGTATCTAAAAATTTGCTTAACTGCTGCAATATGATCAGATCTATAGTTCTGATTATATTGGCTGACAACTCCTACTGAATAGGAGATATCTGGACATGTTCCAAGCATGATATACTAGATTTGGTCCCCAATCAGCATCAGAGTATCCCACAAGATCCTGTTCTAAGTCCTTATAAGTGTATCTTAAGCAGATATAATCAGTTCCTTTTAGGTGTCTAATTATCTGCTTAGCTGCTACAATATGATCCAATCCACAGTTCTAATTATGCTGGCAGACAACTTGTGCTGAAAATGAGTTATCTGGATGTGGTCCTAGCATAAAATACATCAACTGCCAACCATAGATTGATAAGGAAAGTCGGGGCTTTCAGATGGCACCAAGCTCTTTTGATTTGGTTGAGTTTTGATCAAGTTAAGGTTTGTCTCCATTGGGGTATCTGCAGGTTTGCAGTCTTCCATTTGGTACTTCTTAAGTATAACATGAATATACTTGGACTGGCTTAGGGTGATAGTCTGGATACCTCTGTCTATGGAGAACATAATCCCAAGTAGTAACTGAGTTCTCCTAGATTGGACATCTTGAACTCCTCAGATAGGCTGGATTTAGTCTCTTCCAGTGTTGCTAGATTATTGGTGGCTATAATATGATCATCCATTTATAGAGCTACTAGAACTAGGCTAGCTCTATCTGGCTTAGAGTATATACTATAGTCAGCATTACTCCTTTAGAAAATCAGAGATTCCAAATACAAATCTATCTTGCAATTCCAGGCTCTTGGTGATTGTTTGAGGCCATATAGAGACTTTTTGAGCTTTCAGACCAAATGGGGGTTATCTTGGTCAACAAATCCATCAGGCTTGTCCATGTACATGTCCTCATCAAGCTCTCCATTCCAAAGTGCAGCTTTTACATCCATTTAATGAATAAAAAACTTACATTTGGCTGCAATAGCCAATAATAATATGATGGAATTAAACTTGGCTACCACTGCAAAGGTCTCAGGAAAGTCAAGTCCTTTTGTTTGAGAGTATCCTTTGGCCACAAGTCTTGCTTTGTATCTTTCAATTGTACCATCAGCCTTGTTTTTTGTCTTGAAGACCCATCTGCATCAAATTGATTTTTGGTTGATTGGTAATTGACCAAGTCCCAAGTTATATTTTCCATCAGAGCCTGATATTCCTCAGTCATTGCAGATCTCCAAAACTTTGTCTGAGGGCTATTTGGGTCTCTTTTACAGTCTGGGGCTCATCAGTATGGACTGAATAGGCATAGGCTAAGTTTGTACCCTCAATGATACAGTAATTTGGGCCATTTCTTGTCCAATTGGATCTCCCAGCATTTGATACTGGAATGATCACTTCTGGGATATTTCTGGGCACTGATTCAGCTAGAACCATGGTTGTAGGGTCCTCTGGAGTGAGAAAATCCTCATTGTTTTGCTCTGATTCAATCCTGACAATTTGTGGACTTGAGATCAGATGTTTGTAATCATCTGATGCCATTTTTTGTGAAAATTTTGAATTTTCATCAAGCAACACATCCCTGGACTGGATTAGCTTCTTTGCTTTGGTATTGTAGAGTCTGAATGCTTTACTCTCATTGCAGTAGCCAAAAAATATGCATTTTGCACTTTTTGGCTCAGATTTGAAATGAGTTCCTGGCAGTTTGTTGGCATATGCTGTACACCCAAATATTCTTAGATATTCTGCACCTGGTCTGTACCCGTACCATGCTTCAAGTGGAGTAGAATCACAAAGTATTCTGTTATAACCCCTTTTTTTAAGGTACACAGCGGTGGCAACTGATTCTGCCCAAAAATCATAGGATAATTTTGATCATGGATCATAGATCTTGCCAAATCATTTCCTGATCTGTTTGCACATTCTGCTACTCTATGTTGCTGTGGGGAGTATGGTACAGTAGCCTCTTGCTTTATCTCATGAATTTTGCAGCAGTGGATGAAGAGGTTTGAGGTATGTTCTCCACCATTGTCAGAGCATATTTTCTTGATTTTTTCACCAGTTTCTTGGTCTACCATGGCTTTAAACTTCCTAAACTTAGACAGAGCTTCTTCCTTTCTCATCATAAAGTAAACCCATGTGTATCTTATATAATCATCAATAAAAGTGATTAAATACTTCATCTCACCTAAGGATAAATTCTGCATAGGTCCACACAGATTTGAGTGAATTAGATCAGATTTTTTCTTAGTTTTGATCAACCCAGAGCTCTTGAGCAGCTGTCTGGCTTGCTTCCCATATATGCAGGCTTCACATTGCTCCAAATCAGCTGGGGGATCAGTTTTTACTGCGGAAATTAGCTGATCTTGATCATTTTGTGCAAATAATCAAAATTGATGTGTCCAAATCTCCTGTGCCAAAGCATTGATGTTTGTTCATTTAAGTTACCTTTATTGGCTTCTGAATATGATGAAGTATAAGTTAACTTGTATATATTCTGATCTCTGATACCCAAGGCAATGTGGGCACCATTTTGATCAGTGATCTTGCATCCAGAATTGTCAAAGCTGAAATTAAGTCCTTCTGCAGTGGTCTTGCTTACAGATAGCAGGTTCTTGGCTATTTCTGGTACATAGAGAACTTCTTTAAAGGTCAGTGTATGGCTTCCTTAACTGCTTCTAAGGTTTACTTGGATAGTTCCTTCTCCCACTGCATGAAGTATTCCATTGTCACCCATGAAAACCTTCTTGATTGAAATTTCTTTATATTGAGTAAAAAGTTCTTGTTGGTGTGTAAAGTGTTGAGATGCTCCAGAGTCAATATACCACATCAGAGAGTCCTTGTTTGTGGTCATATTTAGTGCAGATATGAATAGTGTATCTTCAGTTGTTGCAGCTTTCCATATTCAGGCTTCTTTTGCTGATTATCTCTGTTTTTGAGGCACCAGTCTGATGTGTGTCCTTTCCTTTTGCAGTAGTTGCAAAACAGGTTGCTGTTGCCTTTGTAGGGTCTTGGGTACCTCCTTTGTTAGTTATCATTGCTTATTAAAGCATTTTCTTCTTCCTTCTTATTGGCACTTGATTTTCTTAATTCTTCATCCAGGAGCCTTCCACATATGTGATTTAGGGTCATATCTTCAGTTCTGGACTCTAGAGCTGATACAAGGCCCTGAAACATGTCTGTCAGGCTATTTAGGATGGCAACTATCACATCCTCATCAGTAGTTTGTAAATCCACAGATTCCATTTCATCTACCAGCAGGGTAATTCTGCTAATTAGATTTTTCATTTCTTCTCCTGGCAGCATATTGGTAGTAAAGAATTTTTGTCCCAGATACATTTTCTTAGCAGCTGAACATGACTGGTAGGTGTCTTCTAATGCCTTCCAGGCATTCTTTGCTGTTTTTGCTTTTGAGCATTGAATTAGCAATTTGTCTTTAACATTATTGCAAATGCAGTTAAAGGCACTGTGTTCTTTCTTCTGGTACTTTAAGGCTTCCTCTCCCATGCTTTTAGGAGAGCATTCTTCTCCCATGACAATACCCCAAGGGCCTCTTTCTTGTAGCAGCATGTTCATCTTCACCTTCCACACTTGGTAGTTAAATCCATCAAACTTTTCAGCAGAGGGAAATATTTTGGTAACAGCAGTAGTAGACATTGCAGAGAGTGACAGCTTGGGGCTCATAACCTGTTGTTAGAGTCTTGGAGATATGGGCAGTGATTGGGAGGACAAGTAGATTACATGGTTTTCACTTAATGATTTATTGAATGTGAAAGTAGTATATATACTTTTACATGGTCTTGGCATAATAGGCACAGCAAATAGGTTGAGGAAGGTCCCAGGAGTATGTGTGCAAAGGCTGGGGTGGTTTGGACAACTTTGAGAATTTTCAGATTCCAGGTACCTGGTATTTTGGTGAAAAATTCCAAGTAGATCCCAACAAGTGATTTGGTCAGTATTCTCTAGGGTTTGAAGGTAATGATCTAAGTGATTAAGTTAGGTGAATATTTAGGTGGAATTACAAGCTTTTACAGCAGTCAGAACTCTACCAAATCAAGAGCTCTTGATGCCATCTAAAATACTAGACTTTCCTTACCAGTCTATGGTTGGTAGTCTGATATATACCATGCTTGAAACTGATGTAAAAGTTTGCAATTCCACCTGAATATTCACCTAACTTAGTCACTTACACCTTTACTTACAAATATTAGAAAATACTGCCCAAATCCCCTGTTGGATTTACCTGGAATATCTTGACCAAAACATTAGGTGCCTGGTAGATGAAAATTATCCAAGTCGTCCAAACAGCCCCAGCCTTTGCACACATACTCCTGGGACCTTCCTCAACCTATTTGATGTGCTTATTATGCCAAGACCATGTAAAAGTATAAATACTACTTTCACATTCAATAAATCATCAAGTGAGAGCCACATAATCCACTAGTTCTCCAAGTCACTTCAAATAGCTCTGGGACTCTTACAACAGAAACTTGTCCAGATATTAATATTTGGTGATGGTTTTAGCCAGCTTAATTAGAACTACAGATCTGTTAATATTGCAGCAGTTAAGTGGACTTATAGTTGTTGTGAAGATTTATAATTCCACCTAAATATTCAACTAACTTAGTCACTTAGATCATTATCTTGAGACTCTAGAAGATACTGACCAAAATACTTGTTGGGATTTACTTTGAGTATTTTCACCAAAATATCTGGCACCCAGAACATGAAAATTCTCAAAGTTGTCCAAGAAAGCCCCAAACTTTGCACACATATTCTTGGGACCTTACTCAACCTATTCTATGTGATTTTTAAGCCAAGATCATGTAAAAGTGGATATACTACTTTTACATTCAATAAATCATCAAGTGAAAACCACATAGTATACTTGCTCTCCCAATCCCTTCCAATATCTCTAAGACTCTTACAACAACAGATACTAAAAGGCACTGCTGGTATTTGCTTAAAGTACACCTGTAAGGACTCAGAGCTGGATCTTTTGGGATACTTGAATGCTGGCTGAAAACAAGATTTATATGACAGAAGGTCCACTACTGGATACAACTTTCTTTACAATAAATAGGTAATTTCATGAAACTTCAAAAAGCACCCAATTATGGCACTCCCCACCACCAAGACTGAATATATGGCAGCCTTTGAGGCTAAAAAAAATCAATGTGGCTAAGAAAGCTTTTTAAAGACTAAGGCTTATGTCAAAAGCCCCTACTACAATATTTGAAGATAATTAAGGATATATACTATTGAGCAGAAATCCTTCTTTTCTTGCTAGAACAGATGTTGTAAAAGCTTGTAATTTCACCTAAATACTCACCTAACTTAGTCAGTTAGATCATTACCTTCAAATTCTAGAGAATACTGGCCAAAATCCTTGTGGGATTTACTTAGAATATTCTCACTAAAGTATCAGGAACCCAATACATGAAAAATCTCAAAGCTGTTCAAACAGCCCCAAACTTTGCACACACGTTCTTGGGACCTTTGTCAACCTGTTCTATGTGATTGTCATGCCAAGACCATGTAAAAGTGTAAATACTGCTTCTACATTCAATGCATTCAATGAGTCATTAAGTGAAAACCACATAATCTACTTGTTCCCCCAGTCACTTCCATTATCTCCAAGACTCTTGCAACACTAAGCACATGAGAATTAGACATCATTAAATATGTGAAACTACAGAGAATAACTTGGCTTAGTTTACTGACCTATAGATGAAATGATTACAGACATATTTACCAAGCCATTAGCTGAGACAAATTTGAATGTCTTAGATCACATTTAAGATTAGTTAATATGCTTATTTAGTTCAGTGGGTATGTTGCAAAAATTTGTGATTCCACCCAGGCATTCACTTAGCTTAGTTGCTTGCATCTTTCCCTACAAATTTTAGAAAATACTGACCAAATTCTTTGTTGTGATTCACTTTGAATATTTTCACCACAGCATCAGATTCCCAAAGCATGAAAACTCTCAAAGCTGTCCAAACAGCACTAAACTTTGCACACATGTTCTTGGAGCCTTCCTGAACATATTCTACAGGTCTGTTTTGTCAAGATCATGTAAAAGTAGAAATACTACTTTACATTCAATAAATCATCAAGTGGAACCACACAATCTACTTGTTCTCCCAATCACTTCCAATCACTCCAAAGCTCTTACAACATATTTAAATGTTTGTTTTGCCAAGACCATGTAAAGATATAAGTACTTCTTTTACACTCAGTAAGCCATCAAGTGAATGCCACATAGTCAACTTGTTCTCCTAGTCACTTCCAATCACTCCAAAACTCTTACAACTGTTTTCACTTAATGAATAATTGAATGTAAAAGTGATATTTATACTTTTACATGGTCTTGGCAAGACAAAAACACAGAGTATGTTAAGGAAGGTGCAAAGAACATGTGTGCAAATCTTGGGGGTGTTTGGATAACTTAACAAAATTTGATATTCCATATTGAAAGTAAATCCTGGCAAGGAATTTCGTCAGGATTCTCCAAGATTTGTAGGTAGTGATCCAAGTGACTAGGTTAGGTGAATATTTAGGTGTCAATACGAAATTTACAACAGATGCAAGCTGAATATTTGCAATGGTAACAGAACAAGTCCACTTTCTTCTGTGGCAACTGGTTAGTCGGATATATTTGTGACTATTTTCTTGATTGGTAAATGACAAACATGAAGTTCCAAGTTACAATGATCCACAAGTTTATTTGCACCTCAACCCAACTAGCAATAGTGGCAATAATATCTTTGAGTATTGGTAAATCAAAAGACAAGCCTGAGCAGTACTGGGAATTTACAGGGATAAGGTTTACTAGAAGCCGCCTAGGAGCTATTCAGAAATCAAGCCAATTACAAACTGAAGACTGGTGATTGCGAGGAAATTTGGGGGCTTGAATAGGCTGAATTGGTATAGTGCAGCATGCGGTAACAAGACTTGCACTGTGATGAAAATCAGATCAACATAATAATATGAGTAGCAAAAATAGTAGTGGCAATGTATATGGGTTTGCCACTATTTTAGCGGAAGATCAGCTTGTTAGGAAATCCATGCAACGGAGAACAGATTGCGAATTAGGCTAATCAATAACTTACGTCAAAATCGATGGTGAGGATTTCTCGATGGTGCTTGATTATGGAATGGCTCGAGTCTCTTCCGTCTGTTCAAAGAATGCGAGAGAAACGGAATCCTTCCCCCGGAATCATGAGTAAATGCTGTTCCCTGGTCAGGAATTTGCTTCTTGACAGAAGATATTTTCCTTGGCTTGCCTTGGGTCTGGTCTTGGGTGAACTGCTCTTAAACGTGCTGATTATAAAAAAAGTCGCCTGTGAGTAGAGTGGGACAGCCTACTTTTTGGACATACCTTTATACTGACTTTCTTCCTTTGCGCGAAAGATACCGAAATCGACTGGATTGCGTATATGCAGGAAGTGCAAGGTTTTCTGGGGGGAGAGCTTGATTATGTGAAACTTCGCGGGGATACCGGGCCTTTAGTGTAAGTTGTGGACTTCGTGGGGAAAACCAGCGCAACGCATTGAATCCCTTCTCCCCGCTCTTTAGCTATCCTGCTGGCTTCGTTTACATCTATTCCGGCTTATATTACTTGACTGGACATGGCCAAAACATATTGCTTGCACAGATGTGCTTTGCCGGTCTGTACATGTCTACGCTACTGATAGTCCTGCGAATCTATTACAAAATCGAAAAGGTGCATTTTTTTGGTTGGGCTCCATAAGCGCTTCTTATTCATTGCCTTGACTAGATGCCACCATATGTCGTTATACTGTTATGCTGCTCGCGTAGATTGCACTCCATCTACACGCTCCGACTCTTCAACGACCCAGTCGCCATGGTTTTCTTATATCTTGCTGTCCTACTCTTGATTGAGAGAAGATGGAAGCTTGCGTGTATTCTGTATAGGTACTCCACGTATCCCCTCGGTCAATCCACCTCCTCCATAGTAACAGCCCATTGGTTTTAAAGCTTTGCCGTTTCCATCAAGATGAACGTCCTGCTGTTTCTTCCCGGGCTTGCTTTGGTTCTGTTCAAGGTCATGGGTGCATACCGAGCGGTGATCCATCTGTTGTTGTGTGTGGTTTTCCAGGTATAGCTCCTTCTTACATTCCTACGAGTTGACCGCTAATTCTGGTGTCTTGCAGTTGGTTCTAGGCTTTCCGTTCCTTCAGCACAACGCTCTAAGCTACGTTTCACGAGCATTTGAGTTCAGCCGCGTGTTCACCTACATTTGGACCGTAAACTGGAAGTTCGTTCCGGAGGACGTTTTCCTGGGCAAGGAGTTTGCCACTACGCTCTTGGTTGCCCACCTGGTAACCCTTCTCCTTTTCCTCGTGGTCAAGTGGACTCGGTAAGTGGGTAGCATGCCATCTCTCACTGACGACGGATATAGTAAACCGTGGAAATAACAGGGAAGAGCAAGGGCTTTTTCGAATGCTAGCACAAGGCTTACGGTGGAATACCATGACCAAGAAGATGACAGTATTGAGCCCAGACCGTATCCTTTTCACCATGCGCACGCTGACTGACATGCAGAGCCCCACGCTATTATCACTAACTCATCATTAGATATCTGCGAGCTGCTGTTTGTTTCTAACTTCATAGGGATCGTGTTTTCCAGAACACTGCATTACCAATTTTACTCCTGGTACTATCACACGCTGCCCTATCTGCTCTGGAAGTCGCGACTCTCTCTCATCAACAGGTACCCACTGCCACCTCAGCGCCCTTCAACGACAAAGCCTTAACCTATTTGTGATAGATTTTTGATGATCGGTGCAATCGAGTATTGCTGGAATGTATTCCCTGCTACCTTCTACAGCTCCCTTCTGCTACAGGTTTGCCATATAGTCCTTCTGTCAAGCTTATTCCTAAGCTCCGTTGATCTCTCATCCCGGAAGAAAACCAACAAGCGACAGAAGTAGTCTTCGAAATCGAGCCCCCTTTCTCAGAAGCCACGATAGAAGAGCAGGACACCCATTCCACACGGTTGTTCAGGCTCAACACAGCATTGGTCGGACGAGGGGATCAATTGAAATAAATCATAGTTCGTAAAAACACATGTCCAATTGAATGTCACGTTCAAGAGATCGATCGTAACGAGGAGAGCGCTTGGGTACGGGCAACCCAGAAATCCAACAAATTGACTAATTTACTGGGAAATTTAAACGAGCACCAACACCATCTGATCGATCCATACGAACATGCAGTGTGGATAAAAATTGGACCCCTACTAGATTGCATCCATCGAGAAGAGATAAAAAAAATGGACCCACGAACGGTTGCTGTTGTGACTTTATCGTTTTTGCTCAGATTTTGAGAGATTTCTTGGACAAAAACCTGTACCCAAGCCAATGCCCAAATACTATTGTGGTACGTACCGTCAAAGATCCCGTGGTGGACGCCAGTAACCTAAACTCCCCCATCTTGCCTTTGATCTGTAGATTACTGTGATATTTTTCTCACCCATGATTCAGCCTCAGTGAGAAAAGCCCACAACACCGGCTGGAAGCATCTGATGCAAGTTAGAAACTATTACGCTGGTACGCACAGTTCGCTCATTTCTTCTATATGTACCCTCACCGTGGCTGAACACGTGAACCCTCCCGGAAAACCTGGGTTTTCTAGCATTAGGACAAGATTCCGCCCAATCGGTCATTGATGAGATCACGAAAGCCTATGAATTGACAGGTGGTATGCCACCGCCAGGTACCTTTCATCCAGCACTTATCTAGACGGTTTCCGACGCTGATGGGACCTTTCCATATTTTTTAGTGTACAGCGGTTTCCCAGGTCCAGGTGTTCCGTTTGGAGGTTTGAGTTCTTTCTTACTGGTTGCTGTTGTTTTGTACACCTAACCAACATCACTCTTGGACAGCTCCCCCAATGCACATGGGTCGTCCTATGGCTCCTCCGGTACAAGGTGGACCACCACCATTCATGAGACCTCCAGGTGGACCTGGCATGCCCCCCTTCCCTCCTGGACCCCCCGGTCACTTCCAGGCACCACACCAGCAGCCACCCTCTGGCCAGCAGCCACCTGCACCGCGGTCAAACGGGGAGGAAATGTAAAAAGAAACCAACTTTCAGCAGTGTAAAGATAAATGGCAATTGGTACGATTTGTGTTGATACATGAAGCGCATCCTACCCAAGTATTACTAATAAACGATTGGGGTTTCCCAAAAAGACAATATGCCTACCCATTGTCCAGCTCTTGAGCATGAGCTTGCCCATTGACACAGGTGCACCCTCGCCAACCTCCTCCATTCCCCGCTCCATAGCACTGACTTCGTGCATTACGTCATGGCTCTGGTCTTGACCGACACGAACAAGTGGGACGAAGTGGATTTTATTCGAGTATAACCATCGATATTTAATAGATTTTTAATATGGGTTCCAGACCATGCATATGGTATCTCTGTATCACATCCAGTGGAGGGTGGTGACCAGAGTAGGAAGCTATCAACAAAGGTAAATTAATTTACGCAGTAAGATATGGACAAGTATTCTATCTAATGTAGATATTCCACACATCCCCAAGAGAGTCCGGGCGGACGAGGAAGCGAAGCAGAAGTAGAGAATGTAAATGCGATTTTGAACAGAGTAACAACGTGAGATACCAAAACATATATACAGGAGGAAGAAGTCTGGTCAATCCTATTGACAGGCCCCCCTTCTTGAAGGTTTACAAAATATTTAAAACGTGATCCCACTTTGATCAGGACGAGCACCAGCGCTATAAGATCTAGGCCTAGGAGGCAGCTTCTCGAAGGTCAAGTGAAGTGACGGACTCTTCTCCGTCAGTGGCGGGGTTCTGAGGAGATTGACATCAAAAGGAGCAACAGCCGCGGGTCTGTAGAGCCTATCGTGAGCAGTTTCAGCTCCGCTCTTTGAAAACATCGTATCCAAAGGAAGTGGGTTTTGGGTACGGAATATGGGAGAGCGTCCCAGGTATTCGGTAATTCCCTGCTCTGTCGATAAATGATTCAAAGTAGACGAGTGCTCCGAAAGCTTGCTGTAGTCTCCAAAGAGAGGGGACGATGGCGCAGAAGACTTGTGGATGATGTTGAAAAGTTCGGCAAAGGCTTCGCCAGAATCATCACTCTCATGCTGGTCCGACAACGAGTCTCCGTCGAAACTATCCTCGTCGCTGTCCTCGTCCAGAAGAGGAAGGCTCCACGGGAGGTACTCATCATTGTCAGAAGAGAAGCTACCTCCGCGGTAGATCATCTTCTTCGGGGAAGGAGCGAGGATTTGAGATTCCTGATAATCATCGGGAACGCTAATCAAGGGAGACGGGCGAGTAGGTTTCGAGGGAATGGGGCGGGCGGGGCAGAAACGGGAGGGCTGAGGTAATGGCGATTGGGCACAAACTTTAGAAAGCATCACGAATATCTACAAAGTGAGTTTAAATGTTACAATGGCGATGATATAAGGCGAAAATTGGATGATCCGTTAATCGTGGAAACTAGGAACCGCGGGGATGCCTAGTATTTATAGGGAAGTTGAGCGAACTTGATTGGCTTTGGGATTTGTTACATGCATCGCAGGAGCATCGAAAATCTAGGGCTAGAATGGACCCAAAATGGATCAGAGCCCCCCATAGTGCATGTTTGTGGTACGATTCGCAAAATAAGAAATTACATGAGTACAGAGCCTTGAGTGCGTGCATTTCAATCCATGTACGAAGGTGCAGTAGCTCATTGCAAATTAATGCCTTTGGTGAAAATAGGGATAAGTTCCATGAGTGGATATGCCAAATGATCTGCTTTGTGTCCTTGCGTGCGCAAGGATGGACAGATTATGCCAGCGGTGTGCAGCAAATGATCCCAAAACCCTTGGAAATAAACATCTAGTTTCCCGCGGCCCTCTTCACGTTTTCGAATGTGTCGAAGGACTTGAAACAGGCATTCCTCACTGGGTGTCTCATGAGACACCTGATCAAACCCGGTTTTGCTCACTCAATCGGGACATGATATTGGGAATGCCAGTAGGTAGCATACTCTTGCACTGGCCCAATTCAATTCTATATTGCATGAAACGGTATCGAGTCAAGATCGATGGCAGGAGGTTAGCCCGCACCGCGTATAACACTGGATCCTGTTTCAAGAAATCCGCTAATCTGTGTAATCAAGAGAAACCCCTCCCTCCATAAGAGGAGTATGGTGGCTTTCAAGATTAGTGACTATCCTCATGCATATCCAAAGTTGGCTCACAGGTCAACGTATTCTATTTTCATTCCTGAGCAACGTCATCCCGCCTTCGATTGGATGCTGGTGGTAGATAGTGAAGTGAAAATATTAGGTGTGAGCACACATCCTAATCCGTGTAACATGGTGGTTTTGAATGAGGTTGAGGTGTAGCCCATGAGCTGCACATGCTGAGCTCCACGCTCAAGACAATGATGAGCTTGACTGCCATCGACATCAACATCATCGTTCACCAAGATTATCGCCACTGGCCAATCACTTGATACTCTGATGTCCTGATAAACCTCACAAGCCTGCTGGCTTTTCCATTTCCCAAAGCAAAGACGTACAGATCAGGCTTCCTCACTAAGGCTGACTGGGGCCAGTTACAAGATATCCCCATTTCCGATCGTTTCGGACCTCCCCCCGATAATTAGGGGGCCATGCAGAAACAATGAGTGCAAAGGATTTCAACGTGGGTGATTTCAAGAGCCAAGTAACTTGGCCATGCAAAGGGATTCTGCCTGTAGGCTGCAGTATATTGTTACCGAAATGGGCTATCGACCTCCAGCGCATGTCAGTCCATGAAGATGTAAGCTATGGTATTCGGTCAATTATTCACCTGTTACACCATGTGTCAAACGGGAGTGACTTCAACTTCATGGTGCTGGTGTGATATGCGTGCTCAGCCAGTCAGCTTTAGCTGCATAGTCCATCCGCAGATTCCAGTTGCTAATATAATGAAGCATAGCGGTGTACGATCTGGCACGACTGCATGCGCTAACTACGACGGCTGCGGTGAAACTCGAGAGCTTTAATGTTTAAGGGATAAGCCCAAGCTACTCCCATTTTTCCTACTTCTGTTCGGCACTAGGCCAGACAGATAGCTGTTTCTGTGATCTGGATATGGATATGGAAGAGCTACCTGGAATATCCAGCATCAACGGCTATTTGTGCAAGCTGGTTGAGTCTGTAAATCCTGTTGACTGAGGGCATATTGATTCGTTCCAAAACTGGACTATTAGTCCCCACATCTAGAACATCTTAACATGTGTGGTTGAGTGTATCATGTGCGGGTGTTTATTAGGCGACTGAGCCTGTATTGGCCGTGGCTTACCCCAATATTCACCCATTTCATGACACCAAGATATTGGCGATATTGTGTTGCAACAGGTATTGACGCTTATGGCGCAACACAGATCAGTACAAGTTCGAGGCAACTACAGTTTCTAGAACACGCTTAGGTATTGCGGCCGCTCTGCTCAGACTTGGAGTTCCAGGGGTGCTCCTCTTGATAGCCCAAAACGCTGCATAACTATGAGATCACCAATAGAGCATTTTCGTTTGGAACAGTCGCTCAATTGCCGTCGGCCTAGCCAAATAGCGCCCATATCTTTCTCTTTTGTCATAGGGAACTTGAGATGTATTTCAGCTCACGCTATTTTGGTTTGAAACGGCAGATACCACTTGTGAAGCTAGGCCAATATACGCTTTGCAATACGAAGAGACATGGCAAAATCCCTTCAGCCACCAAATGTTTCCTAAACCATTCATATGTTCTGAATGATCAGAGGTGCTGCATCATATGTCTTCGGTGGGTGCGACTCAGAGCAATGTATGGCTACATGGGTAGATGGCCAATGATCTTGGACTATCCAGCGAGTGGTGCAGTGGCGGCCATTGGTGGCCGTGATTTCCTCGAGCCTTGGTTTGATTGCCTTCCTTGACTAGATGACGTGAATGTCATCAGTGGTTATCCGAATCCGTCAGATATATTGGGAATCACGGAATTGCCAATTGGTATGGTTTCTGCTGGTACGCTTGTATAGAAATTTATTATTACCGCTGCAGTGTCTGACCCCAGGAACGCCCTGGAAGAGATCCTGGAGCGGCAACTCCCGAATCGCTTATGAGCATATTCTGCCCTGGATCAAATGAGACCATTGAGATCATACTTGACAAACTGACCTCGGGCGCTGCTGTGACTATTTTGGTACCATTATGTTAGACAGCACAGGGGGCATGTTGCGGATGCAGATTTCGGATCGGAAAGGCGATGATGAGCTGGTCATGGCTGCTTCAAGGCCATTCGTTCTGTATAGCCATGATTCAGTTTGGAGATAATCATTCCCCCCCCCACTCTAGTGCTTTCCAGGCTGTGCTGCATCAAACTCTTGTGTTCGCCGAAATCCGCACAATTTCCATTTCGGTGCATGGCTGCTCCATTAGATACACTTCAGATTTGCAGACTTCTTAGCAGCTACTTAGTTGCATGACATGGCTATCATCATGATCTCATGAAATATGTCTCAACCTTGTTGAGCAGTGATGATGAGAGCCTTCTATCATGATTTCGTAATCTATGTTGAGTCTCACCTAGGTGGAACTCCAATGAAAGTGGAGAAGATAGAAGGTGATGCTGGACTGAACCCAATTACATCTTGGTGGTTATTGCCTGTCCAGCACGATGTATGTCAACTACTTCCCATCACTAATCCACGGATCCAATCTGCCATTTTCTATCAGATCAGTTATCAATATCCTGTCGATGATAGGTAATTGTCCGCAGGTTAAACCATTACAGTTATAGCTGGAGGCACTTTCTCTAGCTAGAACTTATTTTACAGGCCTTATTATTATACGGAATTATCCTCTTGAACCAACGTGTACGAAATATATCCACAAAGATGATCACAACCTAGATTTTTGCTCATTTTCTATTGTTATTGGATTTGGTGGGTTGTCTCTATCTCCTAGGTGAACACTCAACATAATATAGTGTCTTCCTCCGACAGTGACTGAGTCTCATTCAATTGATCAAGAAATCACCATATTTCGACTCGATCTTCCTCAGACCTCCACATCTTGTCACCCGGTTTGACGTTGAAGGCAGAGTAGAATTCCGGCAAATTGGATAAGGGCCCGTTGACCCGCCACAACCCTGGAGAGTGAACATTTGTAGAGATGCGCAAAGAGGCTTCTTTATCTCGTAATAGGTTTCTCCAAATTCTTGCGTAAGCATAGAAGAACTGCTGTTCTGGAGTTGCCCCTCTTGTCTCTTTACTGTATACATTTGGGTGGCGCTTTAGCCATTCTTTGAAAGCAACGAACGACAACTTGACCCCACCTAGGTCAGCAATATTCTCTCCCTGAGTCAGATTACCATTCAAACGGATTCCCTTCAGCTTGTATTGGTTGAACTGATCCACGATATCCTTGGCGCTCGCTGTGAACATTTCCGCATCTCTCTTCGTCCACCAATCCTCCAGATTCCCCTCAGGCCCATACTTTCTACCTTGATCATCAAAGGCGTGTGTTATTTCATGCCCGATTATGGTCCCGATCCCGCCAAAGTTTGCCGCCGGATCCCCAAACGGGGCTTTATCCGTAGGGCTGGAATAAAATGGCGGTTGAAGGATGCCGGCTGGAAATACGATTTCGTTGTGGTTTGGTGAGTAATAGGCGTTCACCGCAAAGGCGGGCATTTCCCACCGACGCTTGTCAGTAGAGGTGTTCATTCGGCGAAGGTCTCGATAAAAGTCTGCAGTTGCTGCTTTCCTTAGATTCCTAATAAAGTGTACACCTCGATCAAACGAGAGCCCTTCGGCCTTATAATCAATCCAGACATCTGGGTAGCCAACCTTCACATTGAGCATGTTGATCTTCTCCAACGCCAACAGTTTTGTGTTAGTGCTCATCCAGTTGAGCTTTTTGATACGGTTGGTTATGGCAAGCAGAAGGTCGTCAACCAACTCATGGATCTGGATCTTTGCAGCAGGGGAGAATGATCTTTTGACGTATAGCTGGCCTAGAAGATCGGGAAGATACCGCGATATCTCACTTATAACCAACTTCCAATAAGGCTTAGGCGACTGTTGCCCTCTCAGATATTTCCCAAAGAATTGGAAGTTTTCGTCGCTGAACTGCTTGCCAAGATGCCGCGAATTGGAGCTGATCAAAAACCATCTCAGGTATGATTTCCAATGCTCTACACTGAACTTCTGAAGAGTATCCGAGATGAGCTTCAATATTGAGGGGTTATCATAAAGTACGTCGCCGCCGCCAAAGCACTTCCATTCACGTAAACCTAATCCATCACAGTAGTGCTGCCACGGAAAGCCAGGAAAGGTGGCTTTCAGTTTTTCCAGCGAGATCTTGTTGTACGTTAGTTGAACATCACGCATGACTTCTTTGGGGACCCAGCCTTTTGAAATATGCATCTCGACCTCAAAAACCATATTCGCTTGTTTCTCTGGCTCCAGGAAGCCTGCAATTTGGAACATGTTTTGAATGTGCTTCTGGTATGGTTTATGAATGCTAGCCTTTGTGTCCGAGTAATATTTCTTCCCTGGTAACCCAAGTCCGCTTTGATTGATGGAGGCCAGGGTAACGTTTGAATTCTTACTATCGGCCTCTACGTCCAGCTTAAACAAAGGACGGGCACTACGGATAGCATGTTGTTCACGGTGAAGAGCTGCCAAAGCTTTGACAACATCGTCTTTGTTGCCAATGCTGTCGATGGTTTTTAGTTGGCCTCTCAAAGGCTCCAACGGGTCCAATAATGCTTTCGGTTGAATTCCTGACCCGTAGAAATCCCCAAGCAGATCACCAGCTGGCTTGTCAAGGTAACCATCTAGTATCTCTTTCAGGGTCAACATGTTTTGACGACTTAGCTCGCTATAGGAAGTCCAACTAGTATAATCGGACGGAATCGTGGTTTTGTTCAACCATTCCTCATTCGCATGAAGGTAAAAATTATCGGTTGGCTTTACGGAGCTTGCTTTGGTTGTACCCAGGGCGATTGAGGCGCTGCACAGGAAAAGCCCGTATCTCCGTAGCATGTTGACTTGACAGAGGATTGACCACCCGGCGAGTTATTTAAATGTTGGCCCCACTACACCACATCTGTTTGATCATGGATGGATGATCGGTAGCATTCAGTAGTGAAACTTGGATTGGTATAGAAATAAAGTTTGCCAGGCAATTGGAAACGAGCCAAACGGAAGGGTTTTAAACTCACCTGAGATTGGACTGAGCCTGGTGGTAGTAATCGGCACACAGTGCATGAGAATGTTACGACCTTCGCCTTTATCGAGCATTGGGTTTTTCCCAGCATTGTATTGAACATGATGCATATGATATAGCTAGAGCATCATTTCCACCGATTCTAAAACTCCACAGTCGCAGCCAAATCAAGATATGATCGGTTCCTGACTTTTCACCCAATCCTCATCGGTTGAAGCCTCTCTATATGCCGTCCGCATTTATTGGCCAAGAAGAGGGCCAACAACCACCACTTCTGCTTGGAATGGTTTCTTCCGGGGATCCAAGAACGAGAGAAGTAAACCCTGACTGCTGGAAGACGAGAACTACCACTGCGATATCAAGGCCTGTGTAACTTTGGGCAGTGATGAATTTACGTGCGGGCGTGACTTGGATTTTTCGGTGAATATCGGGCTCGATTTAATGTGGGGTTCGATTTGATCAGCAATTCATGTGGGGAGGGAGAGCAATTGGGCCCGCCTGTACATATTACTTGCGGAAAATTTTATTACCCTTTACTGTTACAGCTCAAGGTTAACGATAGCCGGTGTACTTGATATCATGAGTAGCAATCTTATGCTTCGTTGGAAAACAATCAGATTCCCTTGGAGAAGAAGAATCTTGGTGGGTGTTGACCAATACGGGAACCAGTACTATGAAACCACCAAGCCAGATCCAGGTACTGTTGACATGTAGACCAGTCAACTGGACTTGTCTAACAACAAATACTCTTCCATATCAGAAAAGGGGTATTGCAGAAGAAAGGTCGAGCCTATAGCTGAGGACGTCCTATCATACAACACCAGCAAAATTCCAGGTGAAATTGCCTGCATCTTTTGGAGCTGTTTCAGACCAGAGTATTCATCATTTCTCCAAAATATATAGTTCAATGGCACTCTTGGCTTCGATACACCCGTGTAGACCCACCTACTGTGGAGGTTTTTTACGAATTGCTGAACCTCTCGACTCCAGGCATAGTTTGACAACCTTTGTATCATTAACAACAACTAGGAAATCTTGCTAGCTGAAAAGAAGATCGCCCAAACCGTACAACGTGCTCATATTCTTGATCAAAAATGGCAGCAGGTTGGAATGGCCCCTTTTCAAACATCACCAAACCTGTATTAACTTGGGAATTCAGCGCAAGTTGCAAATCGAGCAAGAAGCACAGAAGTCGATTGGAGCAGGAGGGGACGTGCCGCAAGGTAACTACTATTTAGCATGTTACCTGCTATTCAAACCTATTTATCCTAGTATCCCACAGAAACGTCGGCTGCCTCCAGTGCTAGCGCCGAGCCGATTGAGAAACCCAAGAAACAAGTGACGAAGAAGCGTTAGTATAGCCGGTGTTTTTCTACTCCTACAAGTCGATTAATGTGCTGTTCATCCTCTATAGCAATCGTCATATCCCCTGAACCAGCAGGCCAGGGTGATACGTTTGAGCCTGGTTCCTGGGTCCCCTCTTCACGCCGTTAAACTTCGTTATCTGTTGCACAAAAGATGACAAGGTTCTCGTTCTGAGCATAATTTCACCGACCTCCAAGCCCATACCATTAATTAAACTCTGCTTGAAGACTACTTTTGGCGTAAGAAATTTGAGCCCTGTCACTTCTTTCTAATTTCGGTATGCTGTGGTGTGGTTGATATGTATGTCAGCGCATTGTGTTCAAGTAAAACATGGTATCATTCAAACCTGAATCGAGCAAGTTGCCTTGGTTATGGTGACCCTTGGGCTCAACCAGGTGGCATGAGCCTCACGTGTCAATCATGCCCACCAACTAGCTTGGCTACGCTAGAGCAATCGACACATGGCTCGACAGCATACTCCATCCTCGCTTTCATAACACAAGGGCTACCAAGAATGATCGTGACAGATGACAGATAGTTTTTGGATTGATTCATTCAAGCAACTTCACAAAATGTACACGAGGTGAGAGCAGGAGAGTTGGCAAGTAATTGCATGACACATATAAGGCTGTGCATGTTGACAATACATGTATAGGAAGTGATGCTATGGCCCATATTCGAGAAGCGAGATTCGTTTCTCGCTAAAATTATTGATGTTTTGTTGATTTACGATCAATAGATACATTCTAAGCGAGACTATCGATCATATTCCCTTCTCATCAAGTCAGTTGTAAGCAGAAAAGTGGATTCAGAGAGGCGTATGCTTCACAGTATTCATACCGGTACTAAGAGATGAGCATAAGAAATACAAAGACACTGAATAGTTTTGATAATGATAGAAAAGGTCAATTCCGTGGGAAAGAAATGAAAGAAGCTAGCGAGTAGTGGAGTGGGCCAAATGTCTGGTGGTTCTTGAGGATGCACGGTTGAGCCAGTTGTTGGTAGGTTTACCCACGATGGCCATAGCTGTTGGGTGGCAACCCAGGATCGCCTGAGATCTTGTATTTTGGAGGATTGATTACGTTGATCCCGGCTGCCTTGGTGGTACTACGCAGACTAACGATTTACATGAGAATGGGTTAGAAACGCAGTCAATAATCTTGTCAGGAACCTAAACAAAGTTACATGCGATCACTCGACCCAACCATCGATGCCCTGGTTCTTGTTTCCACTCCCTCTTCTCCATTGATAACCTTCCGACGCATACCAGTGCGGCCAACAGTTCCAGATGGTGTAGGAACAGTCGATGTACGTGTACCAGGAACACCTGCTGCAACAGGAGGCTGTGGAGCACGAACTGCACGGCGAAAACCAGGTTCGGCATTGGTACTAGATGCCTGACCTCTGCGATTGGCCGCTCTCTCTCTACCGATAGCCTTCTACAAAAGATGTGCAATTTAGCAAGAAATACTCATAAGCGGTGGGGTGAGTTAACTGTCACTAACGTGCTCTCCATGGCCTCTATACTCTTCTCTGGCATTGTTGGAATTTACATTCTCTTGATTCTCGTTGCCAGGCTTCTTTTCCTGACGCATGCTGTTACTACTAGCGCAGTTGGGAATGCTTATTTAAGGAGTACCTTCTCGGAAACCGTCCAATCGAATATATAGTCGTACTGAAACTCTTCGCGGATGAACAAATCCCGAAAGAGCTTCCTCAGGTAGCTGTAGTCTGGTTTGTCGTCGAATCGAAGGCTTCGAGTGTAATTCAAATAAATTGAGAACTCGTTCGGGAAACTTTGGCAGAGAAGCTCAGTGGGGGTGGTCATCTTCTTCTCCATGATTCGAT
Organism: Basidiobolus meristosporus CBS 931.73; assembly: GCA_002104905.1. NCBI lineage: Eukaryota > Fungi > Basidiobolomycota > Basidiobolomycetes > Basidiobolales > Basidiobolaceae > Basidiobolus > Basidiobolus meristosporus. Next base: position 25,733 of record MCFE01000106.1, on the reverse strand, counting down.
CGTATTTCTGCTTCTTTGTAGCAGCCTTTAGCCCCTGCCATGGTAAGGAGCCTCTTAAGAAATACATCAAGACGTAACCGAGTGACTCCAAATCATCACGTCTGGATTGCTCTGTACACAACATCCATCGCGTTAGGGAAAATGCTGAGGCGTAGGAAAGTTTAGCATCAGACGTACCGATCCCGAGGTGTGTGTTAATGCTGGCATAGCGCGCGGTTCCCGTTAGGTTTTTGTTTTCTCTGTAGGGGATGTGAAGATGGGTTCTAGGATCACGATATTTCTTCGCAAGTCCGAAATCGATCACATTGACGTGGTTTGCCCACTTCCCAATCCCCATGAGGAAATTGTCCGGCTTGATATCTCGATGAATGAAATTTTTTGAGTGGATGTATTCAATGCGGGAGATCTACGCAAGTCAAGGTTGGTGTTAATCCCAAGTATGGCGTGAGCTGAGAATAAGATTACCAGTTGGTCAGCAAGAAGAAGAACAGTCTTCAAGGTGAATTTGCGATTGCGGAAATTAAACAAATCTTCTAATGAAGGGCCAAGTAGATCGATAACCATGCAATTGTAGTCCATCTCTACTCCGAAATAACGCACAAATGGAATGCCAACACCTCCAGCGAGGGATCTGTAGACCTTGGCTTCGTATTCAAGTTGAGGATGGCGTGCTTTAACAGACTCCAGTTTGACGGCAACATCTTCGCCACTTATAATGTTAGTGCCTACAACAGAAAGCATTAAAGCAGCGAACTTCAACAACGAGCACATGCGCAAAACTGTAGTAGTGTGCGCGTTACAGTTGAATTGCGAAGGAATATTTGGTTCATTGACCGAAGAAGAGAGACAAGTGCTTCCAGTTATTAGCACTTTATCCCACCAAGTATACTGCAGATGGGCTTGATTGAGACACTGAAAACACTTACCAAGATAGATTTCTCCAAAAGAACCAGAGCCAATCTTTCTCCCTAGTTTGTATTTATTTCCTACTCTGAAATCCATCCTTCGACGACTGGGTAGTGATGGCAATCAATGTTACAATGTGGCAAGGCAGAAAATAAATAACCAGTTTTTCAAGAAAGAAATATTCCTCGGCTGCAATATCACCCTGAAAAAGAGTAAGGACTGGAGTTTCGCAGGTGTGGAGAGAAAGAGTTAGGAAGTAATAGCGCTTCAATGGTGGATGAAATCAAAAACAAATCGGGACCATTAGAAGTACTCACATGTCCCATGCCTGGAAACGATGCTGAAATCCGTGAGTAATTTAATCGTCAAGTTAAGTTCAGATTGCTTGTTTAGCCAGGCATCCCCATCGCCTCTACTGATTATCCATTCAACCAAATTAGTTCGAAACCGGCTTTGACAGCAAGCGGACCCTATAATACACGGTTGCTGCAAAGAACTGAATCTCATGCATGCAATGACATCGCGCGATTCTATATGAGCCTTCAATCATGCTGCATGTAATGTACAAACAATAAGATGGATGCCAAGATGGTTGACTGCTAGCATAAGATCAATTATCAAATATAGAACTTAATTAGCGCAAACCGTTCCCCAGACTGTTGCGATAGTTAATCAACGCAGCGGTGCATGCCCAGAGGCTGTAACATCAAGGGTCGCTACAGTGAGTAGCGTTGATAGTGCCCACTGCAACCCTAGCTACGTCCAGATACCCATGATACGAAGACGCTGGCTTGGTCGCCTCGGAGGAGCAGCCGATGTCCTTTATTGGGGATACATGCAAGGTGCTTATTTGACATCTCTCTGTGTTGAGTAGGCACCAACAGCCAAGCGAGACTTTGTCCCGAAAACCAAACAGGAGAATGCGACCAGCTGCGCAGTGCTACCCGAAACCATCTCCTCTGCGTCTATTCCTGATCCAGTAATTTATGGCCAAGATGTTTTTGACTTATTTGTCGTGTTCGAATATCACCTTGTACAAGTGATGTGTGCAGGAGCCGGGGGTGTTTTCTCTGCGAAGCAGTGATTGAGTATGTTATATGAAAGCTGTCTAACGGTTAATTCGGACTGCAATGGCACACATGGAAGCCAGTGATCCGGGCTCCACGAGGATCAACCATGCTGGACTTCCGTTTTCGGCGTGGCCCAAATAGAGCACTGCATCGATCTTAATTGATGAATTCCCCGCAGCTGGCCAATCAACACCGCTCAACCTGGCAAAGTCAATGAATACATCGAATAATTGGTCATGATGAACTGAGGCAAGTCATATCAGTCGAGCTTAGAGCAGTCATAAAGATAATGCCGGGCCAACTAGACCCCGCAATGGAGCAACATCAATATCTGTAGTGTGCCACCAAGAGGGTTCTTTGTTCGAAACAATTCGAACTAACCAATGGCCCACTCATCCCACGAGTTTGTGCTTCAGTAATCCTATATGGTGTTTGCGAAAATGATGTGATTTATCTGGTGTAAATCCGGAAATACAGCCTAGTGCTGTGCCACCAGGCCATCATTTGTATGGGGTATGTAGATTCAGCACAGAGTTCGGGCGAACAAAGACCAGCACCTTAACCCAAGGACGCCGTACAGTCCTGACAGCCATCAATTCTCCACCACAAGACGCGCAAGACAAAGAGCGTCCATTGTTTGCCGGGTCTACTCCATCCGTGACAGTGAACGATTTTTCAAACTTCTCATTCTGGAAAGTAGAAGATCAATAGATTGTGCCCTACGATCCAAAATTACTCATGCATACATTGCTTGATCATATCCAGTACTCCCCAGCGTATTATATAGTATATATGGATATATATATCCCTGAACTCCTCTAACTGTTAGATGCGTCAGGTGGGGCTTGATCAAGTATCATCGGGAAACTATTTTGATTCATCCCCTTTAAATGAGTAAGACACCCTCTCGCTCTAAGAACAACCACCACACCTTGGATTCAACATTTACTTCGTCTTCCGTACGCACATTTTACACAGCTCGCACCTCCTTATCTCCAGCAGCTGCCTCTTATTCTACCTCTCCTACTGGAATAACGCCACAGCTGCAAAACCTCTCTCAGATGGATCCAGCTAGCGGTCAAAACAATAAATCAGGTATACCTGAGGAGCAGACTTCAGCACTTGAGGGACACGCCAATACTTCACAATCAACCACGGACGATAACGTCAGAACGGCCTCACCTACTCAAGAGCCGGTTGCAATTGAACAACAAGGCTCAAGCTCCTCCCAACCAGCATCAAACCAGATTCCAGACCCCGCTCTGGTTCGCAAAATCTCCACAAATACGGTCATCAACATCCCCGGTACACAGTCTCCCCACACCTCTAGCCCAACTACGCCGAAAAGAGCCCCGCTTCGTCATCAGCACTCGAAGAGCTCTCTACATCACCGTAAGAGCCGCTCAAGAGCAAACTCTAGAAGAAACTCGTATTCATCAAGCGCAAGTAGTCGAGATTCCGGCCATTACAAGCGCCATAGTAGGCAAAGCTCTCGAAGAAGAAACCACAAATCCAAGTATCGGTATAGCTCTTCCGATGAAGAAGGCGATGGCCGATATGAAGTTAGATCAGATGATAACGAGGACGACGAGGACGACGATGAAGACGGCAGTGATAGAGAGATGACCCTCAAGGATAGACAAGAGGTAACATTCTATTTCATGGGTAGGAAATAACTTTGGCTTACTGGGTTTCTCTTGTAGGCGATCAATACCAGCCATCCATTTGGCTTACCACTTTGGAAACCAGCCCTTTATAAGAAATCCCGTAGCGTTACTCGAAGTGCCTATTTCGCTTTACACTCCATCCCTTCTCCCACAGGGGAGCTCTTTTTATACCCTGGAAATATCCTCTGGACACTTCTGTTTGGATGGTGGATTGCTTTGATATGCTTGGTGGTATCAGTCTTTCTCACTTTTACACCATCCGGGGGCAAGGAATATGCTCGTGTTCTTCGCGGCTTGGCCTGGTATTTGTTCTGGCCTTTCGGCCGTTATGTTGAGGGAATTGAAGATATGCCCGCTGGTATTACTCGTCAACATCTGGATAGTCACTTCCTCGATTTAGCATGGACCAATTCTATTGAAAGCGGAGGGGTTTACACCCGGCCACGTTCCACGGTTATTCATCCCACTCAAGTTTGCTCAGACGACGAGGCCCAAGAGCGGGACCCTCAACAAGCTCGTGCGAAGTGCAAGGCGAAGGTTACCCCTTGGTCCAAGTTAACCTTTGCAGGGTTCGTCTACTATTTCTGGCTGACTTTTGTAATCAGTAAGTGAAATAACAATGCGTAGTACCTTTGAGTTGATATTTACTGGCTGTATAGCGCCTCTTTTGATGTTTGTTGCTGCCCTCTGTTGGTTCTTCGTAATCTCCGTACCCATGGCCAAGCTTACGTTTGTTCTCAACAAGCATTTGAGACGGACCCCCCTTAAGTTGCACTTCAAGAACGGATCTGCCCTTTGTGGGCCACGCGCACCCAATTCCCAGATTCTGCTCTGTACCTATAAAGCAATCGGGCTCCAATACTACAAATACACGTATGACGGAATCAACATTTTGTTTATCAACTTGATGCCCGTCGTTCTCTTCGTGCTGTTTGATGCTCACGTTATCGGCCCCTGGACCAATCACGAGGCGGCAATCGCCCAGCCAGGCGTTATCTTCACTCTCTGCTTGTTTTCGGTCATCCCTCTTGCCTATTTCATCGGTATGGCTGTTTCATCGATCAGCGCCCAGAGTTCGCTTGGAATGGGTGCAGTCATCAATGCCACCTTCGGCAGTATAGTCGAAATCATTCTCTATGGCATGGCCATAGCAGATGGTAAAGGCGTTCTTGTTGAAGGCAGTATCATTGGCAGTTTCCTCGCCGGTCTTCTGCTCATGCCCGGTGTCAGTATGCTTAGTGGCGGTTTGAAAAAGAAAATCCAGAAGTTTAATGCCAAGAGTGCTGGTAACTAGAATCAGAATATTTGTTGAAGTGCTTGTGCCCGAACTAACCGAATTGCGCTACTCATAGGTGTCACAACTACATTCCTTATCATGTCGCTTATTGGCGCATTCACCCCCACGCTCTTCTACCAAATCTATGGCACATTCGAGCTGAAGTGCTCGGAGTGTCCCAGTAACATTGGGAATGAGAGTAGCTGGGGCTGCAGACAATGCTCATACAACCAGATCCACCCTACTCGGGATCCCTTCTACCTCAACAACACGAAACCTTTAATGTACATCTGCGCTGCCATCCTCCCCTTGGCGTATTTCATTGGTTTGTGGTTTACGTTGAGAACCCATGTCAAGCATATCTATCACCACGCAAACGCCGATGTTGACAAGAGCAGGGTATCATTGTATCAGAGACTGTTGCAGCAGATCATCCCCCAGCACCACTATGCCACGGTACATGCTATAGAGCAGCAGCATCTCAATGGAAATGGAGGAGGTGAAAACACTCTGCAAAACCTATTCGCACCTGAGCCTCTACCTACTGCCGAGGAGCATGGAACCCCCCAAAGCAGTCCATTGCCGGCAAATATGCTCGAGAATCTCGGGGATGCGAATCTATTTGAAGACGACGAAGATGACGAGGAACACGGAGGTCACGATGCGCCCGAGTGGGGAAACAAGAAGTCCACCATTGTGCTTCTATCCTCGACAGTCCTCTTTGCCGCCATCGCCGAGCTGTTGGTGGACTCAGTGGATTTCGTGATCGACGGAATGAGTATAGAAGAGAAGTTCCTGGGGATCACCTTGTTTGCACTGGTCCCCAATGTGACCGAGTTCATGAATGCCATCTCATTTGCGATGTACGGAAACATCGCCTTGAGTTTAGAGATTGGTTCCGCATACGCTGTACAAGTCAGTTTGTTGCAAATCCCTGCATTGGTGGCGTTTTCGGCTTGGCATAGCCAGGGTCTCGTCGAGGGAATTCACAACACCTTCACGCTAATCTTCCCACGTTGGGATGTGATCACGGTGCTCTTCTCCGTCTTCCTTCTGACGTATACTTACTCCGAGGGAAAGAGCAACTACTTCAAGGGATCCATTCTTTGCCTTAGCTATTTAGTGTTTATCGTTTCGTTCTTCTACGAGCCACCTCTCTCCGCAGAGGGTACAATGGGCGCTCAAGGAGTATTTGTTGTTCAAGGTGTTTAACGTGATGATACACGAAGCCTAGCTTTGCAGGAGACTAACTAACGGATAGATGAAATCCACACTGTTCCATGATGAACTCTTCCCTATCATTATTGTTTAAGCGCTTTCCTGTTCCCAGCACCATAGCAACCCCATCCCCTATGATCATGTGATCCTCTCCATTTCACATCAACCTCAATAAATCCGATGAATGCATGCTTTCTGTCTCATCAAAGGTGGGTTAATAGGCACCGAGTTTGAGTAGGAAACAGACAATGGAGGAGTCCAACAGCCTGAGGATAAGGAATCGTTGCGACCCAAGCACAATAACAAATGAAACATGATTCCATTGGGAATATATACCCAGGATCTCCGTAATCTCGCTGGTTGTTTGATGGATTAGTGAGCACTGCATATCTAACTCGGCCCCTCCGCTTGATAACCAAACCCGCAGCTGGGCAATGTAGGCCTGCTTCGTACCAAACACTCTATAGCCACCTTCGCCGTCAACGATGTTGGTGTTATTGCATGGTCTTCCCTTCGAGAAAACCGGTGGCATATAAATGTGGAGACCTACTCGCGGCCCACTTTGTAAAACCTAGCCGACCTGATCCGTTTCTCAAGAGACTCGAAGCCCAAGTATTTCCCAATCCATTAACGGCTTAGTGCCTTAGCGAAGCAAACCCCGTGAATTAACCCAACAACCCAATTTGTTTTTGATTTTAACGAAGCACCAACATGCCAGTTGTCTCCGCTAGCTTTCTGCAGGATGTGGAGGCGTTCTATGATCTCTTGGCTTCACGACGGGAATCCCATCAAGCTCCACCCAGCCCAAGACTTTCCAGGGCCCTTTCCCTCTCGTCCCTGGCCTCCTCGGTAGAAAGCAGTCCCTCCATCACCACCACCATTCCGGCCAGACAATTCTTGCAGGATGCCACAATGTACATTCAACGGGCTCGTGTGGCCAAAGAGAAACCGAATGTGGATTCGAGATTGCGGTTCTACCTTCACGGTCGACAAGCTGGCCTATGAAAGCACAGTTTGACTGTCGATACGCTTGCGACGAATCTTCCCCCAATCGATTCTTTGTATCCCCCTGTTATCTACTCTTATGTCATGGTTGCTACATGTCGGCAATCTTGGTTGTGCAATATTTTCAGATCTCCCTTTGATAAAACCGTATCTATATCCATATCCCGCACACAGTCTTCCGACCGGAGTCCAGTTCGGATACTGGCCCTGTCAGTTGTTGACTCTCTCCCGTGCCTCCAACATGTATAGCTCGGTTGGATGGATCACCGGTGTTCTCTACATGAGACGATTAAACTTGTAATTTCACCAGCAACCCAATCGCCCTCGTGGCTTCCCTTATCACTCGATACCTGTTGGTCTTGGCCAAGCTCGCCAACCATGAAGGTGAAGGTGTGCCAGCTGGCCGAATTTCCAAATATGAGTTAGGCCATGGCCGGGTTTCCCAAAGTGATTTCCCGGATCAAGTGGGTGCCTCTGACCAGATTGATTACTGGGATCGTAGATCAAACAGTGGTACGTCGCTTAATTTACCAGTGTTGTGTGGGGCGGCTGGACATCCTGGACATTGGATGCAACTCCATGGGGGCGGCAACACTCAACCTTTTACCATCTTGGTCGCTCTGTGCCAGCAGGACACCCTAGAGGGCCCTCCATTCACAACGTTAACCCCGATTGGAAATTGATAGGCCATCGCCTTCGTTATCTCTGCCATATGGATCCAATCATGCCATCAAGACCCGCTGCACCATCATGACAAGCTATTCAGATGGACTCCACTTGCAGACACAGGCATGCAGTGCCTCTCGCAGCGTGTGCTGGTGGCGTTCTATTTCGAGCGGGTCACCCAAGTATCCGAGAAGCTCATTGGTAGTCTATTCTAGATTAAAGTTGGTTTCGTAAGATGGCCAAAAAAAGCAGATCCATTTATCTGAGACCGAAATCTAAAAATACTTCATCAATCCACAACCCCGTTTAGATTATCGGGCCCGTAGATTCCAATGTCGATGATGACCAATTCCAGGTGCAGCATGGAGCACGAGCTTCAAGGGACCTAGATTTAGGCCAGCCCGCCCGATCCCTACACCAGCCCTCTAACCAATGGAGCAAGGCTTCGCGGGCCACAAGTGATGGAATTGCCACCTCAATCTTGCTGCAGAGATGCACGCTGCTTCATTTGCTTGTTTGTCCGTCGATGATGGCATTCGGTTTGCGGAAGAGATGGGCAGTTACAAGTTTGCTGTACTAGGTCACTCTTCGGAAACGAATGCCGTACAGTGCACAAAGTGGCATGGGTCCCTATATGGCCCTTCAGGATAGGATTGTTGCTTCGCTCCGTATTTACCCCATGCATCGAACAGGCCATAATCTAGAATCATGGATCTGACGGGTCCATGTTGGATTTGGCACGTTTCGGCTAAGAGGGGTGGAGTCTAGTGCTGGAGAGGGCTGCCCAAATTGGCAAGTCTCATTGGGGATGTCGAGCAGAGATTGTCAAACAATGGAATACAGATTCGACGTGCAGTCCTCTGCGCCTTCCCTCGCCAGAACCCTCATGTTCACGCCTGCTCACACGCGATTCGATTTGCTCATCCAATCGAGATGTTTTACTGGCCAGCATTGGCATCCAATGAAGCTACGAATGGGAATATCGGCCTTTATATTTGCGCTTTGTTTATGGTAATTGCGTAGCCGATCGCCCGAGTAATCAAGTCTCAATCGAATCCACTGGGTATTGGATCTAAACCATCTGCCAATTGCATCGCCCAGCATCAGACAAACCGGCAGGGATTTATGAAATGTAACAAGATGCAATTTATTCAATTAAGCAACTCGTTCATCGGCCTTGCGGGACGGGCGTCTCTTGGAACTGGAGCAGGACCCTCGATGATTCCATCGGCTCTCCAACGCGACCCTAGTATGTAGCATGGGAACTCACTTTCGTCAGACGCACACGGATTTGGCCATGGAAAAACGTCCCGATTGAGAAATTTACCGATCGTCAAATCAGCCACATTTTGGGATTGGGATTAGGTTGCCAATAGGTTTCATTTTTTTCCCAGAGGAAACATGGCTACGGCCGTTTTGGGACCTACTTGGGTGATCTTGCTCGACCATCTTGGTTTCGGCTTTATGCCTGATTCGCCATCACTTCCTAACATTCCCGCTGCGGCGACGGTAGTCGCTCTGCTTGTCGGTTGGAAGCAACGGCTGCCACGCCACTGTGTGGCAGGGTGCATGCCAAGGTGCTGCTCGGCTGTTTTGTACATTTCTATTATTTATTGTTCATAATAGATCAGGGGCATTGATTATGATTACATGCATGGTTAAGGAGACATGTGGATGTCATTAGAGAGGCTTATGTACAGTGTAATGCCATCCTATGGACTTCACCAGAAACGCTTACTCGAAATTCAAAAAGCTCTCCACCTCGAACAATTCTGTGGGCTGTGCGTAGCCGGTGTTGGGTCCCATAAGAAGTTCAGGGGCAACCGTCATGTCTGACAAGTGGCTTTTTAGCTCGGGATAGCTACTGTAGAGGGTCCCCTGGTATGGCAGAGACGCCAATGAGTTGCTGTAAAGCAGCTGGTAGATGTCCATGTTGTTGAGGTTTAGCTCTGGGAATACGGGTTGACTGATTGCCCCAATCTCCACATATCCCGTCAGCCCCGAGGTTTTTAAACAAGCAGAATGGAGCGGATCTTCAGGCCTGTAGCTGAGCATATCTGGGGCAGAGTCTGGTGTAGGTGGTAAGTCGGAGTAGGGATTCGGATTGGTGGATGGTATCGTACGATGGCTGGAGTCATTTGTGCGAGTAAGCGACGAGGAGAAAACGCTCTGCTCAGAGGGCTTGTAGTATGGGGCAGCCTGGCTACGCACAATCGCCTTGGTGATTTTGCCCTTGTTTTTGGCTTTGGCTCCTTCTTTGTCTAGCTCGTAGCCCTTGGGAATATGCAGCTCTCCGTCGATGAAGAACTTTCTATACTCGTCGGTCAAGGTCCAGAAGTTCCCTTTTCCGGGAGTCCCCTTTTGCCGTGGGAGTTTGCAAAAGGCTTTGTGAAGGGAGAGATTGTGGCGAATAGAATTCTAGAATCGAAATTGAGCATGTAGCTGAGAACGAGATTAGCGTGGACTTTGCCTTACCTGCCACTGTTTGTTACATGTTCGATAGTATTCGTAGTTGGTTGTGATGTACGAGTAGATGTCTTGTAGCAGCGTCTTTTGCTCAGCTGTGGACATGATTGCCTGGGCAATCAGCGTCGCATACGTTAGTTTGGGCTCGTTGGGACTCTTGTCTTCAACGGTGTTTTGAGGGTACTCTTCCTCGGTGATCTCAGAACCGTATTCGGAGTAAGAGGTGGTGGGTGAAGGGCAGGCGGAAGAGTCAGAAGGGTCGGAGTAATCCTCTGAATTGGGGTTCATTTGAAGATGGACAGGAGAAACCATGCTGAACTGTTTCAGTAGCTATAGAGGCTGAGGAGTGGATCGAAACTGAATGATAAATCGTCAGGCAGACGGCGCCCTTATATAAGGCATGACTAAAAAAACCGAGCCGGCTCCGGGAATTCGTCAACTTGGAACTGAATCAAAGCCATTCGGTGGTATGCCAAATGATCATCATATCCAATGGCCGAGATTTCCACCGCGAAGTTGTAATCTATTAATCGGTAACAGTGCTGATCAAGGGTTCATTTCCCCGCTGATCAAGATGGCAGGCTAATGAAGATCATTATAAATGTTCAATCGCAGTCTCGCTCGAAGCTGTATGGCCAACCATCCGTCGATAACACACTTTGTTCCACAGATCATGGATGTCACTGGGTGTTCATAAAAAAAGGAACCAGCTAGAATACGTTGCCATGACTGAATATTCAGGATCAGGATGAAAAGCACTGGTGAGGGCACCACTAGGCTCGATGACCACTGAGTGCTAGGAGACTCATGGCTCTGTTGGTTACACAGATCTTGAATGAGTCAATGCAGGAATCCGTTGCGCTCTTCAGCTAGTGCCATCCTCTTTCAAAGCAGACAATAGGTGGCCAATCACCCATCTCCGAATAGGAACGATAGACAGGACCCCTGTTACAAGTCCTATATATATTACCAGTCCTGGGAATCAACCAACTGCAGCGGCGGGGAAGTTTATCAGCGATCGAAGTGGCTCGAGTTTGGCCACTCAGTGGCTCGGCATCAGTCGAATCCTTGGAATCAGGATATCTCACCCAAACAGAACTCTGGCACGATTACACATTCACAATCACTTCTGAATGCCCTATCATGTCCCATCTACATCAAGGTGGTGCCAACTCATCATTGGTGTCTTCATCTCCTCGGGTAACTGCTTATCAAGGGATTGCAATGCCCAGCCAGCGTCATTACGGAGCGTATGAGAATCTAGTCGTATCCATCCCTCGAATGGTTAGTGACAAAGCACTTTGCTGCCAGTGGAGCAATCCCAAGATTGCAGTGGCTCCCAAGTCTGATTGATCCAAATGGATTTCCATGTGTAGTAAGTAACCATAGCGATGAGGGTGTTGCCATGATCAGCCAGAATTGACTCAGCAGCCACGCCCAACTTCCACCAATTGCCTTAGCCAAGGCGAATGCTGCGCAAGCTTAGTACGTTCAACCGCTCAGCGCATACCCGGGTATTCCTGAAGCATTCTTTGGTGGGATACAGCGTATTCAGCTAAGGTGCCAACTGGGAATGGCGACTGCGATGGGACGCCTAATAGAAGATTAGCAGCGCCCTTTCGTTGCAAGTGGTGGATACAAATCAAGGATAAATTATTCATGAATGTACAACCAAAAGCTGCCGCATTCCTACTATAGTAATCGAGATGACCATACTTTCCATGGCATGTATGGCTCCACGATAATCGCTTTTCAGCCTAAAGGTCCTATTTTTATTGCCCTGTTGAAACAGGCACCATTGGCATCATAGGCAACATACTCATCTCAAGCTTATCCTGCACACAGAATAGTGCATTATGCTGGTTCCAGACGGGACGGTGTATGACTGGTAAAAGAGCTTGTGTTTTGCTGTCAACCTATAAGTGTGCCCGTTCTGAGACTAGCTGAGTATACGCCGATAGTCAACTTGCTGCTGTTTTGATATCCATGATCCAAATGATTTATGACAGTCCCTCTATGGTTGTTTCAGTGTTGCTCAATCAACATTAGAATGCATTGCTGGTTCCATTTGTTCGGTGCCTCACACCATCCTTGTCACGTGAAAATGCTCGATGCCAAGTGCATCTCATCACTGCATGAATCTTGGGCAAGCGAGATTTGTGAGTCTCCGCCAATGTTGCTGCTGTCTATAGCCGGCCTACAGTAGTTCTTGACACACTTGCCATTTGCATCACTTGGACGCGGTTGCACTCGGTGAACGAAGCGCTCTGGTAATCATCGCCCTATGGGCCAGTTAGACAGCTTTTGGTATATATAGTGAGGAATCGGTTGGGATGAAAATTTTACTCAACAGGCGGGAGTGAGTTGGGGATCAATGGCACAAGAGTGTGCACTGATTCCCCACCTATTCCCCAATATTTTCTTACAACCAATGAGTAAGGGTGCAGGTGGGAGGGTTTTCCCTGTCGGCTCATCGTGCTGTATCCCAAAATCGGCAAATCAAATAATCATCCATTCAGAAATGGTCATGGAGTTTTGGGATCATTCATGATATATTTCGGTAGATTCCTGTAATAAAAAAGTACTTGCCAGTAATTCCCTACTGAATTTTTGATTGCGGAGAACCGGCCTGTCTTCGTTTCGTCAGTACCTCTCTTCACAAATATTTACCGGACGTATCTCCAGGCATTCTCGTGGATATTTGGTAAGTGCACATGCAGCCATCCTTGCGGATGGGATTGTCCAGAGTCTTCTGAGGAATAACCTTTTTGTGTGCTTTATAGTCATAGAGCCTTCCGTTTCATATAAGAACTGAGCATATTCGAACATGATGCGCACTTTGTATTCCGGATTAATTCGTCGTAGCTTCTCCACGACTGCTAGAAGATTCGGAGCTTCTGGCTCTGTTGGAAGTTCCCAAAATGTGAGGGTGTCCAAAAAGATGGGTAGCATTGGCGGAGGGTAAGATAATGTTACGTCGTAATGCCTGTTGGGCGATGAGTCTCGGCAGCCAGTCAAATGCGTGAACTAACCAAAATATTATAGAATTCTAGGCTTCATTATTGGGGGCTCGGCTGCAGGTGCTTTAAGCTATTACTATTTGCTTGAGGAATACCAAAACGCGTCCACTAGACTTTTGAGTGCAGTGGATCAACTTCAAACCTCTACTGACCAGGTAAAGTTTTTGTCTATCTCTAGGCTAGCTTGATACTTACCTTTGCTTTCAACAGGTTAGGGAGTATGCCAAAAAGATTGAAGAGGTTGATAGCGAATTGGCTGAGCTTAAGACTAGCGTGGCTAGCAAGGAGAAAGTAGAAAAAGCCCGTCGCGAGTTGCGTAAACTTTATGTAAACAGAGATTTCAGAGCTTTCATTTTTCATGGATTAGAGCTAACCCTCATTTTCTGGCTTGTTAATAGGACGTCGCCAATATTGAGCATCTCGAACTTAAAACCCATGTATGGGCTATCGAGCAAAAGGTTCACTCATTGCTCAAATAGGTCAACTCTGTCTACTGACACTCATTCATTAACATCTTTTGATCTGGTCGGCTTGACTCGCTTTCATACTGGCTTGCCAATGCACTCATTCCACTCACATATAAAATTCTATATGCATACTTCAATCTCAAAGTTTCCATCTTTTCCGCGGCCAAGTTAGGCTGATATGCCGCAGCACACTTGCAACGCATAGGAATCCCACGATATCGCGCTCCCGACATATATTGAATCTCAGATGGACACGATGAACAGGGGATGCAGATTGGGCTGGGAGAAAAAAATGGTGTGGATATTTCTTTAATATCATGGTATTGGTTTGAAGAGCTCCATCAGCGTCGAGGAATACTCGGGTTGATACAGAATGTTTCGAGTGCCAAGTACAAATGCTACATGCCGTCGGCCATGGGTGTGGCATCAATAGAACAATGCACAGGTTGCATCTTTGAGTTCAAGGAAAATGCCAATTCTTGGTTGCAGCACAATTCTCAGTTTATAGTGTATTTACCAGTTTTTCGGTCCTTTTAGAAGATTAAAATACAATAGGATGAAGTGCGGAGAGTATGTATACAATGAAGGGAGAGCGATGCATAACCTCTTCCCTTGCATTTAATATGGGGGGGGGTCTCGTACGCGCAATATGCTCAGTTCTTCATTTGGTATCTCCGAGCTTGTAACTTCCCCTCACTGACATCTACGCTACGAATAACCATCGCGGGAATCAGTAGCATCAGTACGATAGGCCAAAAGGCATATCTCAAATCCTGTGTTATGTCAGCCACAGCTCCACATATCAGTGGACCAATCCATGCGGACCCTTTGTCAGTTATCTGATATAGGCTGAAGAATTCACTCTCTTTGCCAGGTGGAAGCAGCTCAGAGTACATTACACGACAGAAGGATTGTATAGCTCCGAGAAGAAGGCCGATGTAAATACAGATCCCCCAAGCTTCAGCTCGATACCGTATTCCAAAAGGGAGTATAAATCCAAGCAGACCATACAGGGGTAGGACTGCATACATGGAGACCAGCATGGAGATCATGGATTTGGTGGAGAGTTTGTATCTACTTTGGATATGTAGCCACATGAAGTTCCCAGTTCCCGCAGCTAATGGAACAATAATACCAGCAATCAAGAGCTCAGCATGGCCCATGCCGAGGACTGTTTTACAGAAGAGTATAGATATCGATGTAGTGGTCGAAATGGCGTCCGAGATGAAAAACCAAGCAAACAAAAAGCGAAATGTCTGCGTTAATTGCGATATGTGTGATATGGTATTAAACACTTTCTTCCAAGAATATAGCAGGTAAGATTCTCCTTCTGGAAGTGGTGGTCCTGGCCTCGACTTCAACCACTTGTAAGGTGCGTAGGTGAAGATCAGCCACCACAAGCAGGTGAAGGCACATGCGATTTGCATACTATAGCAAAAAACGGATTAGTTGGGGGTTTAACCTTGAATATCTCTGATCTGTGCTCACCTGTAGTTGGTTTGACCTAGCACATAAACGATAATTGCGGAGATAACCAATACTATCACCCCAGCAAAGTACCCCCAAGCCATTCCTTTGCCTGATATCGAGTTTGCAACCTTTTCTGTAACGCGAGAAACTTCTTCTTCGTCTCCTTGAGAGTAGACTTCGAGGACGTCAGGGTGATAGCGAGTAAGAGTAGGTATATACGACGTATAGAATACAAATGAAGCCCCAAAGCAAACACATGTAATTATACTTAGAGTCGCAGCGAGCCACCATAGGGAAGGCTTGTAAGCAACAGGAAACAACAATCCGGAGATAGATCCCATCAACGCAAAAAGTAGAAGGAATGTTTTACGCCATCCTAATGAATACAACAGAACCTCTTAGCATAATCAACATTTAACACCAAGGAACCCATTCTTACTTCCGTGGTCGGCAATGGCACCGCAGCCAATAAAAACGAGCGCTTGGAAGGCAACGGATATTGCGCGAACATATAGAGAGAAGCTACTGGTGCCGACATAAATGTCACCAACTTTGATTACACAGCTATATCTGGCTACTGAAGTGTCACACGGTGTGTTGTAGTCATCCAATTCATAGCCTGCTTCTGCAGCTAAGGATTCCAATATTATGGGTATGAAGACACCAAGTGCAGATACAGAAAATGGCTCGCACTAGAAGAATATTTCGGATTACTCACAATGAAGAATATATGTCTTGATTTCGAAGCCACTAACCGCAAAGCCATATCCATACCAGCCCCGTAGCTCCTTTTGTGTGACCACTGGTGCCTCATAGCGGCGCTCCAGATCAGAAGAATCATTGGAGCTGTTGCATACTCCATTTGTATCATTCAACGCAGTGTAACTATGCCCTAGGAGGTGATGCCTGATTAATGGCTGTGGATAAAATTCAATGGAAATCCAAAAATACCATGGTTGTGTCTGATGGCCTGGTAAAGGTTCGTGAAAGGAAAGGTACAATTGTCTTTTCCGTACAATGGCATGGTAACGAAATAGGATGGATATTGCGCTAAAGCCAGGGATGGGATGGCGGGTGGGCAAAATTGGACGGAGGCGTTCAGGAAAAGCTAGTCACTATTTCTGAATAACTAGAAAGCAGGTGAAAGGCATGAGTGGGATTAGAGAAGCCGCACCTTTTAATGACCTGACCGTCCAATCCAACGGTAGCACTTGATTGGATAATGCACGAGATGCTGATGAATCTCGCTCTCGAACAAGATTTGATTAGTGAACATTATCCTGTCTGTATATGTACACTTTTTGATTCAGTTGGAAAAAGAATTCTAAACATCTAGCACATTAAACTCTATAGACTGTTTGCATCGGGAACGGGCAAGTTTTACATTTCTAAAACAACCGGATCCTGCTCAATCCCCTCCTCCACCATAGCTTATTTCAATTTCATGCACTGAATCACATCTTAAAATAATGGCTATAATGAGAGGAAGTTTAAATCTTGCAACAACATTGTTTAATAGCATGTGTGTCTCCATAGTCAGTGAAGCTGAGCTCAGGAACTTGACTACATGGCGCATCAAACAGCGGACGTATTCGAGAGCGCTATTATCTCTTCAGCCTAATCATTTGATTTTGATGTGATGGCATATGTTGGGGAACAAATGATGTACGATATCCAGCTGTTTCATTGGTTTTTGATGTATTCTCACTCAAATAGCCTGTTCGAGAATCAAAAATAACACAGATTCCTAGGAGTAGAGTGCTGTCTGTCTAGTACACTAAGGTATACTACCGTAGGCAGCACAGGGCTGGCCAATGAGAAATCTGAGGGCCGGGTATTGTCTTTGCTATAAAGATGCGGCAGTTGACAGCAAGCTTAGAGAAGGGACTATTTTGGTTATGTGGGCGATCACTTGCTCTGAATCATCAGACAGAGCACCCCTGTAGCAGAGGAATGAAGAGGTATCCTATAGATCTGATCGAGCCAAGAGCACTGGACGTGACATTTATTATAGGGCCACTGAATTTGCAATCTATCGTTGTATGGAATTGGGTTGCTTTTGAATATACGTCCATTGACCCCAAGAGACTACATAAGCCACTGCTACAATTAGCATTATTGGCATTAAGGAAGGCGCAAACGCTATGCTGGTTTATGGCAGCAACAGACCTGAAGGCTTCCATGAAACCCGGTTCTATACACTATCGGCAATGCAGCCTGTGGATTTGAGCAGGCTGGTTCCAATGATGAAGGATCAAGAGGATATTTAGGGCGATATAGGGGCTGGTGTATGTATGCGGTTTGATTTACCTTTGGAAAGGAGCAGGCCGAGCCAGTTTGAACAACGATTCGCCTGCAGCGGCACATTACTCCATCCAGGTAGCACCGTAGATTCCATTTCCGCTCCAATCCATATATGAGGCTTATTATTGTTCTTGGCTTAGAAACGTGCCTTCAATCTATTCATTTTTCATTAATTACGATAGCAGCAAGTGTTTGATGCCCCTTATTAGTTTTATGGAGCCCTGTTTCTCGATGTCTAGTATCTTGATGGCGTGGCTTGGCTCTTTAAGCCTGGCCAGACTGCTCTCGTAAGCCGATCCTGAGCGTACAACAGTGCTACTGATACAGACATTGCTGTCTGGAAGTGTGTTTTGGACAGTCGATGAGGTGAGTCACACTCAAATGAAGGTGAATTTCCCCAATTAAAGGAGCTCATGACTCAGTGTATACCGTTTGTATATTCTATTGAAACTGCATTGATTGTTGATGTAGTTCTACATATATTCCGGTGGTAACCTGCACTGGTTAGGCTACGTGAATATACTGGAGATTGGTACTGATTTCAGCACCAGAGGATTAATGCTAAATAAGGCGGATTCGACACAATATTTGCTGGAGTATTTAGTAGAGTTGCTCACACCATTTGAACTAGATGAAACAATACGCTCCACCCCTCAGCCAATTATGGGCAGTGAGGCTTAGCTTTCCTGATCAAAGGCTATGCAGCAGTCTGTTGTACACAGACTCTTGCGGATTCATCACTTTTCCACAATCAGACTCTTTCAACACTAATGGCCTTGTGTCTAAGACTGTTGGGGATTGCTGTTTGGCTTGGGCTACATCTATTGGTGTTTACCTTCAACCGATCAATCACATTCACATTCGCCTTCCAATCAACACCGCCGAATTCTGAATGCTCATATACAACACGAAGATGGTAAATGCCTGTTGCCTTGATCCCAACTTCAGATTGCTGCCATGTTGGCGTCAATGTAGGGTTTTCTGTACAATGTCAAATCACCTAAGCCACTGTTGACGTTGGTGCTACTGAAGGAATTTTCTGTTGCACATCTCAGTCAAACTTGCATCGTGATTTCAAACGCCCGAGACAAACATAATTTCGATTGCGCTTTTCAATGAGCCACAATTCAGGCAGGAGTGCCTCAGAATCTTGTTTGCCAACGGGTAAATAGTCTTTGCATGGAGATGGCCTCATTCGCACTTGTAAATAGCACCTTACGGTTATTTGCTATGACGCAATTTATCAACGAGCCAAGTGTATGCAATACCCACAATACCATCCTGCCCTTCCTGGGCAACGTATTTAATACCAACCTACTTGGAGGCCCAAGTTGATTACCACCAGAGTCCACCATACAGGTTAGATTAAATTATATAATCGTCTACGGCTATTAGTGGAATGAAAAAGTTGCGATTGAATTGGTATATATTTGATGTCTGTGTGCATGTATATGTGAACGTGAAGACTCCAATAATCCATCAGATCTGAGAAAATGGTGGGTAATGTAGGTTGATCGACCTACAGAGGACAGAATGACGTGTAATATAGCCAAAATATTGTTAGATATCCTCCCGTTAGAGAATTTATATCGAGGGAAAGATATAACAGCGTAAGCGCTATAATGAATATTTTTCCTTGGCAAGAGATGAGATTGAGATACACGAAGAAACTGGACTACAGCTTTTCGAAAGATCGACGTTTTCTGTAGAGATTAAGGCAAATGGAATGAAAATGGTCCATTCGTTGACGCACATTCTAATAGGCTCTTACCTCGACTGTAGCAGGTAAAATCGCTGAGTTCCATCTCGACGTCTTGCACCTATCCATAAGGCAACCCCATGCCCAGCTGGCCCACTGGGACTGCTGAAGTTTGTTGTCCGGTTACGGAAAGATTTAACCATCTCTAGGATTTGCTTAATTAAGGACATGCCCAAAAGCGGTGTTCGCTAAGCTTCTACCTGATACACGTTTGGCTGCTTTCCTAATTACTTACAATAAGTAAAGGTGGAATGTATACTCAGTACTTGAACACAACAAATAAGACTGCCCTTCAAATGAGGAGCAATGCGTAGGTTGGTTGTTATCCAATTCAAATCAGTATACAAGGATAAGGCTTGTAGCGTACTACCAACCAAGAATAAATAGTGAAACGAAAGGAATGTGGACTTGTAGGGTTTATTTATCTCAAACTAAAAATTTACCGACGAAGCTTGTGGGAGAAAAACGGTAACAGAAACTCGGAAGGCGGTCACACCTTTCTTACACAAGTGACCATCCTGTTCTAATAGGATATATATACAAATGATGGGGAGAGACTTCGCAATTCCACTTCCAGGCAGATTTCTTTTCGGTCATTTTCCAATCCAAATGTTATTCACACGTGATATACCTTATGGTTCTTGCACACCAAGCCGTGGTCTCTCACTATACAGGAGCTAAATTAGGATCTTAGCCACCCAGACACTCCGATGATTGGTGCAATTCTAACACTCATGAAAGATTCCACCTATTATCTGGAGTAGCCAACCCTCAATAGCACTGTACGAAGTGTGAATACCAGTCTCAGACCGAGTACATACATGCAAGTACTCTATTAATTGGCCACAACAACAGATCCATGGCCGACAACTCACGGAGAATAGCGTTGCCATGGCCAATTGTGCACAAGGTCTTCATCTGGTTGTATTCCTGAATCATTGGGGGTGGTTTGCTGACACAAACAAATAGTACTCTTGGCTAATCCAGCAAGCTCGACAATGTCGGTCCATATTCCGGCAGAAAATCACCAAAATGCGTATACACCAAATTGAAGGCTCCTTAGCAAGAGGTAGACTTCGCCTATGTTAGCATGCGTGCCTTCCTACTATGTGGATATCATCATTACATCAACCAATTTCTCTGTTCCCCGCAGATTATCATGAATATCCGAACCACATGGAACAAACATGATGGAATTGAATGTTTAATTATCAACATCCATTCAAATTACCACAATGTTGCCCCGATTTTCCAGCTCATTTATTTGGTAATTTGCTGACGACGGTGAAAATGAGTACCATTCCAGTACGTCAAAAACTTATTTGATTTCCAAGACAAGTATATCCTCTACAGTCCATACTTCATCCGTATAGTCATAGCATGGATTTTGGTAGCTCGTTAAGAGTAAAGTATCGTCCCTGAACTAAAGATAGCTTCAACATAGTTCTCACGACACTTGTTCGCACACCCAGACGTCTATACAGCTCATTCTAATTTCTGCATATTTTGAATTGTAGGGGACACAACTGGGAACAGTAAACCAGTTCCTTCAAAATGGTGTTCAATTTCTAACTGAATTTCGAGAGTTCATCAAAGATCGGGCTCAGATAGAACGGGATCATGCATCTAAACTTGAATCCCTGACCCGCAAATATCAAGGAAAGTTTGATAAAAGAGCTTACTCCATGGTAGCAGAGACCATCAACGGTGAAACACCCGCTGGAGGTAGTGATACAAGGTTAGTCACAAGGGGACTTAGTATTATCTTGGTGAAGTCACTGACTGTTCGTCATTGGGGATTTTAGTGCCGTATATAAAGCATTAACCGTACTATTGGCCGAGACAGAGAATATTGCAAAGCAGCGCCAAGAATTCGCCGACTCTCTGATGTCTTCAGTGGCAGACCCACTACGGACTTTGGCTCAAAAAAAGGAGGAGTCTAGGAGAAAAGTAAACACTTGCTTCGTTTACACGTGTTTGTTTACATAAGAACTTACAAAATATCTCAGCAAATGCAATTTTCGCAACGCCTTATGTCTGAACGCGATCGTTTCTGCCACGAAAAAGACAAGGTATCAATTATCATGCATATTTAGGGTGCTCAACAGTACAATTTGTAACCTTTTATACAAAGGCCAAAGAGAACTACAATGAAATGTTCTCGGAGGTGGAATCTACCAGAGTGAAGCAAGAGCGTGCTCAAGATGAAAAGAGCGTTGAGAAGGTAGGCTAACCAGTTTGACCAATACCGGGAGATCCTTCTAATATTAGAGCCAAAGCTGAGCAGACAATATAACCAAGACATCACAGACCAGAATAATAACAAGGTATGTGTATCTCAGAATATATTCTTGGAAACGCATTGACAATGAATATTTTGTAATTAGAACTTGTATATTATCGCCATCAATGTCGCTAATGCAGAAAGAAACAAATACTATCAGGAAGACTTCCCTGCTCTTTTAAATGTGAATGCCCTTTCAACAACAAGGAAGCCTTTTGTGACTTGGTAAACTTACCAAAATTACTCCCTAGAATATGCAATGGGTCAACGAAAGCCGTATCGCTGCACTAAGAGAGATTTGGAAAGAGTACGTAGAATTGGAATCGACGTTACTCTCGGAAACGCAGTCCCACTTGGATGTTATTTCGGAAGAAGTTGAGGTTTTAGATGAAAAGATCGATACTCAAATATTCATCAAGCAAAATGCGGCTGACAGAAAAGAGCCTACTCCCTTTGTCTTCGAACCATGTGCCCTTGATACGGGAGGGGTAAATGCCCACAGTTCTTCATATAAATCTTCCAACGACGCACTACTAAACCATTTTCTCCCAAATAGGTTGAGCTGGTCACTGACGATGCTAGTGTTGTATTCTTGAATAACAAGCTCATAAAGAATAAGACTAAACTTAACGAGTTAAATGCTGAGTTGAATACAAAAAGCAAAGAGCTGGAAGGTCTCCACAATTTGCAAGATGCATATACCAACAACCGCACCCTAGGCGACCCTGATGATGTTCAAGAGGTAATCCCTACCTTTACAGCTATGTCTTTGAAGCAGCTTTCACTCATCATTTTGAGCAGAAAATCAACGAAACTCTACAGCACATGAGCATCCTTAATTCCATGAAATTAGCATTAGAAACGGAGCAGCAGGTGATTGTATCGAGCATTGGAGGTAAGCAGGCGTATTCTTGAAATGGTGACCTACGTCATCAGAAGGAAGTGCCTAATTCCTCGTTGTAGAGAATTCCATGGATGGCCAAAGACACAATTTCAAGACAGCGTCATTCACCATCCCAACAACATGTGACTATTGCCAAACCACTATTTGGGGTCTTGCAAAACAAGGATTCACTTGCAAAGGTATTGTGTAATGATACTGAATGATGCGATTATTGAGTTGTCATTAAGCCGAATTTGTATGTGTAGAATGTGGGTTTAACTGCCATGCCAAATGCGAGCTTAAAGTGCCCCCTAACTGCTCTCAGGATTCCACCAAAACTTCTCGTTCCTTCTTTTCTGGGAGTGTTTCATGTAAGGATATAAATTCTTTGTATTGATTGGTCCATCAAAACCAACCGTTAGCCTCTAGCTATTGCGGGCATTCGCCGGTCTAATTCTCGTAAGCCACTCCCGCAATCCTTCAAGTCCCCCACCATAGTTTCAGAAGAGCCTACAGAGACCAGTTCCGTACAGCCTGCAGTGAATCCATACGTAGAAAGTATGATTGCCGGAGATGCAGCTAGTAGCACCAGCAGCAACACTGGAAATGCCGTTGCTTTATATGACTATGAAGCAACTGATGGTTCTCAAGTTACCGTATATGCTGGAAACTCGATTACCATACTTGAAGGTGACGACGGCTCTGGCTGGGTAAAGGCCGAGTGTAATGGTCAAGTAGGCCATGTTCCTGCTGCGTATGTGCAATACACCGAGCAACCCGCCGCCACTATCTCTGCAGTCGATTCCCCGGTTCTGCCCAATGATACACCCACGAACGAGTATCTCCAAGTTCAAGGTAGAGTTCAAATTAATTCATTAACGGTTGACGTATCATTGCTCTAGTTTACTTATTTTTGTTTCAGCGCTTTATGATTATGATGCTAGAACAGCCCAAGAGCTGACAATTCGCGCCGGTGATGTCATCCAAGTCACAGATAAAGATGGCAATGACGGCTGGTGGGAAGGTAGAGCCCTTTTAGTTATATGAATTCAACATATGTTCTAACTAGTGATGGTTTCAGGCATACTACATGGGCAGCGTGGCCAATTTCCCGCAAATTACGTACAAATGTTGTAAAATATAGAATTGCATCGTGCACGAAATTTGGGAACAATAAAGAATTCACGTCAATCAATACGCACTCATGGCTGAAGTACGCTCACAATGAGCGTAATATAACGGATATCTGGCGAAGCAGCACTGTGCTGTACGGAATAGATTGTAGGCACTGTACAATTGCTTGAGGCGTGGCATCCGGTACTATTACAAGGCATACCATGCATTGTGAGTATTATTGGTACGGTGTGATTTAGCAGGAACCAGCAACTAGAAATGAATACTTTAATTACTTTCAAACATTCCATGCTCAATGACATATAGCAGTATTAATGAGCTCGCCAATCAACTCTACCAGCATGTGCGCACGAATGTGACGTTTCAATTTGGTTTCCGATCATGTTTCAGGACAAGTAACTTTCTGGTATTGTAAAGGCGAGGCAGTCAATTGCTATGCCCGTTGTTTTCGTGCCTAAAAGTTGAACACATCGACACAATGACGAAAATCCTTTTTGGTAACGGAAATGAAAAAGGCCACTGTTACAGAATGTGGAGAACTGATTACCATATAATGTTGAGGTCACATATGGATGCGATAATGGATTCCTTTGATCCGTCACTGACGTGATTTGCCTGATCGCATAAACTTATGGATCGATTGAAGAATGAACTTTGTTACAAAGCTCCAACAGCGTAGTGATCCGAGCCCAACAGTGCAGTAATTTGCCGGCTAGAAAACCAATCTAAATTTCCGACATCCACTGATCTCCCCTATTTTGAGGAGCTAAGGGAGGGATAATTCCGGGTTAGCTGCTAGGCTGCTGCAATTATCTTCAACAATATTGATGATTAGGATATTATCCAGAACGAAGTTCTCGGATGGATCGTCTAATCAACGACGGAGTTTATCTGCCCTCCTAATCTAAGCGCATCTATCTCCTTGGGGTACGGATACTGGCATGATGCTGGAGTTTCACTGTTCTGGCTCTCTCAATCCCAGACATTGTCGAATCTAAAGAATATATAAATCATCTCCTTTCCTGCAAGCCGTAGGTAACAAAGAAATCCAAAAGCTTTGCTCTAGACTGCGCCATTTCTTCTATAAAACTGGCCACATATAACTCCATAGAACTTAACTATAGATGACCAGTGTTATGCCAAATTCTTCGCAATCTTATGGAATAGCGACTACGACGAGTGTCCCAGGAAACCCTGACCACGCGAGAGCCTCTTCCGATCATCAGAATTCCACGGTTCTTGCGCAAATCTTTCAATTTCAGAAATGGAAACTCCCTAAATACTCCTTGCAAAGTAAAATTCGTCGAAGCCACCCTCTATATTTATTTTATGACACAGGTACTGGCAGCTCCTCTCTAGCTGGTGGCATCATCACCTTGCTAAACTAGCCGTCTCTTACCATTCTTGCATTATTCTAGAGCAACAACTATCATCCTCGATCAAGTTACTTGAGAGTGTTCAAGATGTTAACTCCACAAGGTTTAGAAGATATACTGACCGAGTACATCAGCATCAAACAGAGCTATTAAATATCATCTATCTTGTCTACTGTGAGATGGATTCAGTGCTAAAGTGCTCGCGAGGATACCGGAGACATTTACCAAGCGAGGATAGAGAGGAGCTGGATCAGGGCTTCTCGGAAACCATCCTGTTTGCTGCTCAGGCTCTTTCTCGAGGTTTTCAAATTAGAGGTATAGAACACTGCTCTGAGGAGCTACGTGAACCAGCACAGAAACTATGTGCAACCTTCGAGGCTTTACGCCATGTATTTCAATTTAGAGCAGTCCAGCACCCTTACAGTGTTTCCCTAGTAAGCTTGTTCCCAGTTCTAATGGACTTTGACCAAGCTTGGGTAGAGTTTGAAAGGCTTGTCTGCTATACCTACTTTAACATCAACGGGAGACGTACACGTCTAAGGGAAAAGGAGAGTCGAAATGAATGGAGCTTGTGGGTAGGCTTGATGTGGAGCACTTTGGGACAGATCATAAAGGAGAATCTCATTAGCAGCGAACTTGTTCGAGAGTGCGATCCAACAATCTTCTTTGTACTGCCTAGAATGTCTCTACTGTATCTATTGAATAATCACTTTGACTCGGTGGAGAAGCTGACCATTCTAATTCCGCACTTTGAAGCCATTC